>PVJC01012778.1:0-39088 GCA_004026665.1 Murina feae | reverse complement strand
GAAAGGTATCCTTTGAGAATGAGGAAGAAGAAAAAGGAAAGTAAAAATTATGAACAACAAATATATATCAACGAGTGAATCTAAGAATCAAGTGAATAAAAAACCTGATGAACAGAATAAACTGGTGAATAGAATAGAATCAGAGGCATAGAAAGGGAGTGGACTGACAATTTTCGGGGGTTAAGGGTGTTGGGGATGCGTGAAGAGACTGGACAATAATTGTACACCTATGGATGAGGACAATGGGGGGGGCAAGGTCAGAGGTTGGGGTGGAAATTGGGAGGAGGGGAGCTATGGGGGAAAAAAGAGGAACAACTGTAATAATCTGAACAATAAAGATAAATTAAAAAAAAAAAAGAAAGAAAGAAAGAAAATCATTTTCACAACTGAAAATGCAAAAACAGAAAACAAAAGCCAGAGTCCAGTACAGGTACACTGTCCTAAAACCGGGGTAACCCAGGAACAACACCCAGCAAAGGTGTGTGTGTGTGTGTGTGTGTGTGTGCGCGCGCGCGCGCACGCGCATGTGTGCAGCTTGCTATAAACCAGGTGTGCTCTGGAACTATACCTGCCACCTGAACCATTTGCTTCAAAAGCGAGGCAGGGAGAGGAAAGGCTTGTCTGGGCTCCCTAGCTGAGCCTGTGTGGGTGAGCGCATCGTAACCTTGACACACGCCTCCCGCAGAGGCTGATGGGATGGAGGCCTCCTCTTCACACCATACTGACCACAGTGCTGGCCAGGCAGGCAGGAGCCTTCCTGTGAATGGGACAGACTGCTAGATGGATAGACACTGAAGAGGCCGTACAGCTCCCGGCGACACGTGCCCAGGGGACTGGCCCACTGAACACCACCTGGGCTTTGCAACTGTGCTGTGACTGCTGAGCACAGGGCCCATCGGGATGCTGTTTCTGAGTTCACACAGAAAGGAAAAGCGCAGCTAAGAGAATGCTCTGGCTGGCGTATCTGTTGCTCAGTCCCCAGAATATTTCCCCAAAGGAAAGGCTATCTTCTTCATTCACTCAGTAGAGTGACAAGCAGGGATGCACACTAACAACCTCCCTGTGTGAGCCTCCACTATTGTTTTAATGAGAATATACTTTATTGGAGGCCCAGTGCACGAATTCATGCACTGGTGGGGTCTGGCCAGCCCGCCCAGATGGGGGCCAATTGGGCCAGGCTGGCAGGGGAGGGGGAGAGGGAATAAGGGAAAGGGGAGTGGGCACAGCAGTTGGCTGGCCAGCCCCGCCGGGGGAGGGGCCGCAGGAGGTTTGGGGAGCCGGTCAGGGCCCTGATAGGCCTGTTGGCCGCTGTAGTGCATGGCATAACGACCGGTCATTCTGGTTGTTCTGGCATTCTGGTCACTTGGCTTTTATACATATAGATAAGATACTTAGGCTGTGACTGATTACACAGGGGGTAGGTACAGGACCTAGGACGCTGTGCACAGGCAGCACATGCATTGGCATTGCCCCACGAGGAGACTGAGGAGGAGGGTGCACACGCGAGTGCACACCCCTGCCAAACGGTGGGGACCAAAGGACTCTGGCAGGAAACCCCATCATCCCAGACTGTCTTCCTTCACAGTGGGAGGAATGGATTCAAAGATGCTATGGGGACAGCTGGCCGCTACACATGACAGAACCCATGGTCGAGATTCCTTTAAGAGAAACAAGATGAACTAACTCTTCAGAGCAATGATGCCATTTATTGGAAATTATTTATTACTTAATTGCAAGAAAGAAAAAAAGCTATAGCGTCTAGTGATGATATGTTATGGCAAAACGTACACCACAGCTCAGAGAGCAATTACTGGCTCGTTTTCTTTTAATCACCACACAAGGTAAACCCTCAAGAAAATCCATGCACTGGTCCCTCGGCGAGGCACCACTTCAGTCCTCGCTGGGCCTCTGGCACGGCCCCACAGCCCTTCCCTATGGCCGAGACCAGGAGCAGGTGGCTGTAAGCGCATCTCAGCTCGTCGAGGCCTTACAGTCACCACAGACCCCGCAGCACCCTGCGTAAAGCTGCTCATTAGCTCCCAGATGCTCCTTCTGACATAAGCAAGGACATTTTCAAAAATACATCTGTAGTGATTTCAGAGAGGAGGAGGAGGAGAGAGAGAGAGACATCAATGATGAGAGAGAATCATCGATCAGCTCCTCCTGCATGCCCCCTGCTGGGGATTGACTAGAAACCCTGGGCAAGCAGGGACATTTTTGCCCTAAACAGGCTATTTCCCAAGCAAACAGACGCGGATAATGCTTCGAAGTGTCGCTCTGGAGCAGAAAGAGGCACCTGCATCTTAGGCCCCTGCCACTGGCCACCTGCCCTTCCCCTTCTGGTCCCTAGGAAAGCTGGCAGGACACGCCCAGCCTGCCCCTTGCGTGCTCCAGGCAGAAGGATGAGACAGAACAAGCAACAGAGAACCTCGGGGGCTTCTTCAATGCCCCTCATGGCTGAGTAGACAGTCTGACCCCAGGCGACCACCCTGATGCTTACGGCCTGGTCCTGATTCCTGAGCTCCGAGGGCTAAAGACTGTAACCCGATAGTCTGGGTGGAGCAGCCTCCGGGAACCCCCAGACTGTGGCTGTCATTGCAAGGACTTGAGGGACAGGGAGACCTTAGTGCCAGTGCAGCTAGTTGTGTGGCTGCTGGGCCCCACAGTCCCATTTGCACAAAAAGGACAGTAAGTAGCCCATAGGGCTATTGTGAGGATTAAATGGGAAAAGAGCATCAAGGCGGATGCCAAGGCGTGTATACATACACACACATATATACATACACACACATGCACACACATACACACATATACTGAGTGGCCAGATTATTATGACCACCTGACATTTGTAGGCAAATTAGCCGTACACTGCATCTTATGGGATATGGAAGCCAAAGGCCTGTTCGAACACCTTTGCTGTCTGCAGTTACCAAGATAAAACGTCTCCAATTCGCACAGGAACACAGGACTGGACAGTTGAGCACTGGAAAAAGTCATGGGGTCCGATGAATCACGTTTCCAGTTGCATCATGCAGATAGCAGACTGAGAATTTGGCAGAAACAGCATGAAAGCATGCACCCCACATGCATGAGTACAGCCCTTCAAGCTGGTGGGGGCAGTGTTATGGTTTGGGGCATGTTTTCCTGGCATGATTTGGGCCCTTTAATTCGTGTGGAACAACGTCTGAATAGCACAACATACCTAAGTATCACTGCTCATCAGGTTCATCCTATCATGTTGATGGCGTATCCCAGGGAGATGGCTTCCTCCAACAAGACGATGCACCATGCCACGGTGCTCGTGTTGTGCAGGAGTGGTTTCGAGAACATGAGGGAGACTTTCTCTTGCTTAGGTGGCCCCCACAATCACCAGATCTCAATCCACATGAGCATTTGTGGGACGAAGTTAAAAAAGTCATCAGGCAGTTGGTTCCACAACCATCAAATCTCACAGAACTGGACAGAGCTAGTCATCAGGCATAGTGTCAGACTCCTCGCATCACCTTTCAACATCTCGTGGAGTCAATGCCAAGAAGAAACGCCAGCGTATTGAAGGCAAAAGGTGGCCCCACGAAGTACTGATGGGTGGTCATAATAATCTGGCCACTCAGTGAAAATATGTATTATTGATTTCAGAGAGGAAGGGAAAGGGAGAGGGAGAGAAACATCAATGATGAGAGGGAATCATTGATTGGCTGCTTCTTGTACACCCCACACTGGGGATTAAGCCCACAACCTGGGTATTTGCCCATGACAGGAACCAAACTTGACATCCTTCAGTACGTAGGCCGACACTCTACCCACTGAGACACACCAGCCAGGGCAAGGCCTTTATTTATAGGGCCCCACAGAGCAGATCAATAAATAGTGGCTGCCTCCACCACCCTGCATGCTGGCTCCTGTCCCTCCAGCAATGCTCCCTCTGCTCTGCTGGTTCACACAAGAATGGGAAGGACTAGATTTTCAAAACTTTCCTGAAAAACTCCTACTTCCCGATATTGTCCAAATCAGGGGACCTGATGACCACGCCCCGCCCTGGGTGGAGGGCAGTGACGACCTGACTGCGCAGCGCTGGGCGTGCCTGGCCCTCTGCATTGCTAACAGGCTGCCAGGTGATGCCAAACTTGCTGCAGCTGCTGACACTGAGCAGTGAGAATCTCAGGCAGGTATGGCAAACACGTGTTCTCCACCTCATCTCAGACCGTGAGACCAACACCTGGAAGAACACCATCAGGAAATCTGAGAAACACGGTCTTGTTAGTTAAGGTCAGAAGTTGGCAAATTTTTTTTTCAGTAAATGGCCAGCAAGTAAAATATTTTCATTTTTGTGGGCCACTTAGTTTCTGCTACAACTGCTCAAGGCAGCCACTCCAACGTGCAGCCTCAGATGACGCGTAAATAAATGAGCATCGCTGTGTTCCAATAAAACTTTATTTACAAAATGAGCCGTGGGCCAGGCTTGGCTGGGAGGCCATAATTTGCTGACCTCTGTTATAGATCAACTAGTGGCCCAGTGCACGAAATTCGTGCACATTAAAAGGGGATCAATTAGAGAAAATATTTTAATACTGCTATTTGCCCTTTCTCTATAACAGAAGTGTCAGAGATTAAAGAAAATTAGTAAAACGTATATGAAAATCTTCCTCCTGTCAGAGTCTGGGGTGCACCATGGAACTCAGAGTCAAGTCTTCAACCACCCACGTGCACCTCAAAATCGCTCGAGACCCAAACCTGGACGGCCCCCCTTCATTGGGCTAGATCCAGACCCCGCTGGTCCCACCCTGTCAAGCCCTGTCAGATGGGGGGGGGTGCAGCCTCAGGTCCCCTGGGTGCCAGGGCAGGGGGGCACGGCCTGAGGTCCCCCATCAAGCCCTGCTGGGCAGAGGGAGTGGCCTGTGATCCCCCAGCCTGGCACCAGGGCAGGGGGCACAGCCTGAGGTCCCCCATCAAGCCCTGCTGGGCAGAGGGAGTGGCCTGTGATCCCCCAGCCTGGCACCAGGGCAGGGGGCACAGCCTGAGGTCCCCCATCAAGCCCTGCTGGGCAGAGGGAGTGGCCTGTGATCCCCCAGCCTGGCACCAGGGCAGGGGGGCACAGCCTGAGGTCCCCCATCAAGCCCTGCTGGGCAGAGGGAGTGGCCTGTGATCCCCCAGCCTGGCACCAGGGCAGGGGGCACAGCCTGAGGTCCCCTGGCCTGGTGCTGGGGTGGGGGGCATGGCCTAAGGTCCCCTGGCCCAGCACCAGGGCGGAGGGCACACCTTGAGGGCCCCCGTCAAGTCCCGCTGGGCGGGGGGCACAGCCTGAGGTCCCCTGACCTGGCACCAGGGAAGAGGGTGCAGCCTGAGTTCCTCTGGCCTGATGCCAGGGTGGGGGGTGCAGCCTGAGGTCCCCTGTCAAGCCCTGTGGGTGGAAGGCACGACCTGAGGTCCCCTGTTAAGCCCCATGCAGGAGGTGGGTGGGCACACAGCCTCAGGTCCCTGTTGATTGCTCCTTAAGGCTCATTATGGGAACTTAGCCTCAGCTGTGGGTGCAAACTGACCGGAGTGACGGTCAATTTGCATATCCCCTCTTTATTATATAGGAGGATTGCCCCAACACATTCGCAGGAAGCAGCAACAATTTTGAGGACAATTTGGGATAATTTGACTGCACGTTCTCTAAAATGCTCTAAGACAGCGGTTCTCAATCTGTGGGTCGCGACCCTTTCCCAGGGGTCGCCTAAGACCATCCTGCATGTCAGATATTTACATGACGATTCATAATAGCAGCAACATTACGGTTATGAACTAGCTACGAAAATGACTTTATGGTTGGGGGCCGCCACATGAGGAGCTGTATGAAAGGGTGGCTGCGTCAGGATGGTTGAGGACCACGGCCTAAGGGGAAAGGAAGATGGGTGGGAGTCAGTGTGCTCAAGTACTTCAAATCAAAAGAAATACAAGACCATCTGAGTTTCAAAACCGAAACCAAAAAAGGTGCAACGAGCAAGCAAAGCACCGAGTGACGAGAGGCGAGAGCTTCCTGACTCCCTGGCTCAAAGGCCCTGAGGAGGAACACATACAACAGCGAAAGGCTTGTGCAACCACAGCCATTCTGAAAGCAAGCTTCTAGGGCTTTAGAAAATACAGCAAGAGCACCACTATTTATTTATCACCGTAGCATTTAGCTTAAAAAATGAGGAGGAAAGCAGCTGTCCGTCCACTTTTCAGTCCCTTGCCTTCTGAAAACAGTGAGGCCCACTGACACGAACGTTCCTGCTACAGACACACGGCAAGAGGCCACCACACAGGACAGGCCCTGGGCATCATGCGGAACTGTGTGAGGGCGCACCGGCCGAGCCAAGGCCGCAGGGGGCGCCCACAGAGGAGAATGAGGACGAAGGAAGAGGGTGGTGCGCGGATGGCGGCAGGCGCCCCAGGAGAGGGGCCGATTTGGTCCCGACTCTGAGAACGGTCTGCAAGCAAAGCAGAGGCCGGGCAAGTGCGATCTTCCCGAAGGCTAAGGAAGCCTGTCCCCGTGCTTCGGGAAGGCTTGGGACAAATACTCAGCAGAGCCACGGCTGAGAAACACCCACATTACGGACCAGCCGCGGACGGTGGGTAAACGGAGAGCAGAAATCTGGGAAGGATGACGACAGAAGGAGTGTTTCCAGTGTGGCCCACAGAGATCAGCGGGAATGGAGCAGAGAACCACGATGTATCCACCAAGGAAATGGGATTTACAAGGCAGACAGGAAAGTGGGGGCACTTTTAAGGAGAGAGAAAGGCTTGCTGTGCATTTGCCTGTGTGGGGTGGTCCTTTTTGTTTTTTATGTGCTGCTTCAGACCATAAATAATTTCTAGGCCTTCACCAAAAGCCTAGAAAATATCTGTATTCAAGTTAAGAGGAAACTACTTTTTTCCTCAAAATATGCTGATGTACACACAGAAGCTTAATCGAATTAATTTTAAATTAAATTTAAAATTTCTTTTAGGAATATTGACTTTAGCTCATCACACGTAGGCATGTCACACGTAGGACAGGAACACACGCTGAGAAACGGGGCGTTAGGGGACGCTGTTGCCCTGTGAGCATCACGGTGCACCCACACACGCCTGGACGGCCTTGCCTGCCGCACGCCCAGCCACACGGACAGCCTGTTGCTCCGGGGCTGCAAGCGTGTACGGCACATAACTACACAACCACACGAGATGGATCCCAGTTCAAGAGGAGGCGGTGCAATCCAGACACGTGTGAACACGAGACGCACGGGGCTGCTGCCCGAGGAACACGCAGTTTCACACGATGAGAACAGCAGCACAGTGAGTGCAGGAACCATGACAGTCGTGTGTCAGCAAGTGCCGTGTGCAGGGCAGGGCTGTGCGGGCTGCACTTTCACGACTGGCAGTGCAGCGGGTGTTTACACCAGCAGCACCACTACACGAGTCATGCACTGCGCGCTGACATTTAGACATAGCTTGGTGACAGAAACTCTTCAGCTCCTTTATTATTTCATGGGGCTGCCATTCAATATGCAGTCCAGCGTTGACTGGCCCACAGTTGAGTGCATGACTGTATTCACTTCTAAGCTGAATGGAAACTTCAAGTGCTGATTGATAAACTAGAAGAGAGACTTGAATTTGGAACCTGGATATGCCACTAGTCAGTTCTGTGACCCGACCAGTTATTTAATCTCTCTGACTCAATTTCCTCATCTGTGAAATGGGTATGATAATCCCTATAGCTTCCTGGCGGTCATGTGGATACAATGAGCCATCACTCAGCCCATGCCTGCGCAGAGAAAGACTGATGAATTGTGAGCTCCCTTCCCTTCCCCAGCGCACCATAACATGATGCGATATTTAGAATTTTAACTCGGGCAATTACTTAAGTAGTAATTGCTATTTGTATTTACATAACTGCTTTGATCCAAGAAGCTCCAAGGGCTTTGCTAAATTTAGCATTTTCATAAATGTTTCATGTGCATGCTGTGGATTTTATTTACCCACATCAAAACCTGGAAATTCCTAAAGCAAGATAGTCAAATGAGTAAAGAAAACAAGGGAATACTGTCATGGTTCCAGGGACCCCAGGTCTGAGTTTTGTCACCGACCTCAGAAGCCGGGCTCCCTGGGCCAGTGGAAGGACGTGGCGGTCGGTCAGGAAGGCGCCTTCTCCTCTGTCAGCCCCTTCAGCTCCTGCCCCCACCCCCCCCCCACTTCTCAGGCTCTGGGGACGTAGGCAGAGTCACAGCCACAATGAATGTACATCATCAGCACAGCCAACGGATTACATGGTGGGGAGAAAGCTCTGAATTCTGAAAGTGCTAATGCTGACTGTCCCTGAGGCACAGGGACAGGACGTGAGGAAGCCGGGACCTGGGGGTTGGCACTGCCCCGCACAGCAGAGAAGTGGGCCTCAGCCACCTCTACCAAAGCACGTCTCCTCGCTGCTCCGCACTCCAGGGTTTACCCTGAATGATTTAATTACACTTTTCCTGTGTAAGACAAATTAAAGAGGAGAGTGGGAGTACCGTGCCAAGCGTGGCATTTATCTCCCGAACAGCCTGCAGCTCACCGGGGCCCAGAGCTGCTGAGCTGCGAGCAGGAGGCCAGGGTGCGTGGCCAGGGCTGGATAAGGGGCTGCACCCGACTACATCCCAAACCAACACCCCACGACAGTGCCTTCCAACACCTTCCCGCAGAGCACCCAACTCCTCTAGTTCAGACCCGTCAGGAAGGCAGGGCGCTCACGGCGGCCAGGACAGGGATGCGACCCTTCTCCCAGGGTCTCCTGACCAGCAGCTGTTGTTATGGCGACGGCCTTCGGTTTCCACTACTTCAACAGGACAGCACACACATGACTGAGAAATTAGCCCTAACCAGGTAAGCCCCTACCGCATTCTTTTAAGTATCTGTGTATACATGACAGCTGCATTTTTAATGACCAGATATAACTCTGAATTATCTTCAACCTCAGGTGCTCATTTGTGTTATTGGCTGCATTCAGTTAAAATGTGCTAATTAGAGTTTCCTTTTAATCCAGCCACATCTAGAAACCTACAGAATCTACATCGAGAGGAGCAGGGGCAGGTAATGTCACAGCTGCTCCATCCCTGCACGCGCAACCCCAACACTCAGTAAGGCCCGGGTGTCTTCTGATGCGTATTCTAATTCTGACAAACAAGGACCATAAAAAAAGTCAAACAAACTTATTCTGGAGTTGAAGTGTCTGTAGGATCCATTTCCTCCCAAACGCGCTCTAAGACACGAAAAGGTTCTCCTCCCCTCCCCTTCCTGCTCGCCTGTCACCCGAGTGTGGATGCACGGCCTTCTGGGACAAAGCTGAGCACACAGATGCGAGCAGGAAGAGTGTGTGTCACAGGGAATCTGTGCAAATACCCCCTGGGCCTCGGTGGGCATTTCTGGTGCAGGCTCCCTGCTCTGCGGTAAAGGGGCTGTGCCGCTGCCTGGCCCCAAGGGGCAGCCACCCCAGGACACCGATGCACTTGCAGCAAGGGGGCGCCTAGAGTCTTCTTCGCAAAGCCATTGAAGGGCAGTGCTTTTCAAAGAACAAAGACATTACAAAGGACCATCCAGCAAGAGCTGAGACTGGCTTCCGACGCTCTCACCTCTCCTCACTGGGAGCAGCAGAAGCCTCCTTGGGGCAGTGGCTCCAAGCTGCTCCTGCCTGCACCACCCCATCCTCCAAACCTCCTAACCCAGTCAGCCTCAGGATCCTAAAATGCAAGGTGAAAGGTCTGGCTCAAGCATACATCAATCTCATTCGGGGAACATCTCATGGGTGTTACACTTGAATATGGTACAAACACACACACATGTATTTAGATAATGTTGTCTGTGATTACTACACTTTAAATGGATAAAACACTGCTGGTATAAAGATATACAAACCTAATTAAGGGAGTGGGCTTCCTGATGTTTGATATTTCAAGAAATATATAAAATTATATTTGTAACTGCTTAAGTGAACACATAATTTTAGAACTTTCCCTGAGTCACTTCTATTAAAAACAAAATGTAAAATTTGTTTTTTTCTCACGGTCATGACACTATCACATTTTAGCCCTAAGGTTTCCTCTGCCTGTGGCAGCTTTGCATTATGTACTATATAGGAAATGGTTTTTAAAGAGTAAACTAAAACCCCTTCTAATTTAAGAGCATTACCTGCATGATACATCCTCCCTCTGAAAAGCAGCCACAGTGGCACTCATGCTGCTGGGCACTAAAACACAATCACGGCTGCACCGCCTCCTCCCCCGGCTGTGCTCCCACAACAGGTCTCCCACAACCTCAGCTTCAACAGCCCCCAGGGCCTCAGGGCAAGTCACAGCTCCCCAACGGGAGGACGACGACGACTGGCCCCTGGCAGTGCCCTCCCGGCCGCCAGAAGGGGTGCTGTGCGCAGACCCCTGTGCGTGCAGGCGAGGCCTCCGCCCTCCAACCTCGAACCTTCAGCGGGGTTGACTTTTAAGAAGGTCATGTGCTGTGGGAACCCCATAATGAAAAGATGGGCTCCCAGCCTTCAAGGAGGGCAGTGCAGAACAGCGTAAGTTCCACGTTTCTCACACCACAATTCAACATTGCCCACAGCGGACACTGCTACTGCCTTAGAAGGGGTTTTGAGCCAAGACAACCAGCTTGCACAGGCGAGCGCCTGGCAGAGAAAGGAAGCCTGGAAGCCCTAAATCCAACCCATCCAAGGAGAACCTAAGGCCTCTGGGCTGCAGTTTAGTTAGAGCCACAGCAGTGCTAACTCCATATTGAAAAGATGGGGCGAGACTCAGGTGCTTCACACCCAAACAATACTGAATACATTCTTACGTGATGAAATGCACATGCAAGTCCCATTGAGCCAATGAGGGCTCGTGAAGATGGGCGAGGCACACCCCACCCCCATGTTAAGACATTTTGGGACACAACTCAGTGGCTCGTTCCTACCTTTCCCTCTTGGGGGTGTGGACTGAGAGCTGTCCATTGGTAGAGGCATGTGGGTTCATGATGAGGGAGGTTTTGGCAGGGGCGGAGGAGACGCAGGTGGCTGTGGTCAGATCCACGCTGCCATGGCTGCTGCCCGTGGTCTCCTCAGCAGGGTGCGCACTCGTCACCTCTTTCCAGAGCTGCTGCAGTTCTGCTGGAATCATGCCTGAAACCAACAAATTGGATAATTAAATCAATTAACAGCCAATTCTGTCCTCTTCAAACAGTAATTAAATCAAAGAGTCAGTAAACAAAGCCTAGTGTCAGGGGGCTCCTGGGGCTGCAGTGTCTTTCTCTCCCAAAGAAAGCCAACAATGCAGCAGCAACCCTCCTCCCTCGAGTACAGGTGAGGTGTCTCAGCTGCAGCCAACCGTAAGTCTCCATCCCCTTGGTGGTTTCAGATTTTTTGGGGGGAAAAAGTGGGTAGATATTATATATTTTTAGACACAAGGAAGGCCTCAAAATAAATGTGTTCAACAATACTATTATGACAACATGAACCAAAAAATGAATAATTTTTGTGCTTTAGTCTTAAATGATGACAAATAGCTTTGTTATTAAATATAGTTTTTATTAATCACTTTTAGACATAAATTATGAATTCATATCATCTTCCTGAAATGCTTTTCAACTTTTAACAGTCAAATTGATTATACTATGATTATTTCATTAACACACCTATCTTCCTCATTAATTTTGGTTTCTAGTACCACATGCTTAATTGATGGATGTGTCTACTGAAAAACTGTATAACTTTTTAAACAAGTAACACTATTATTACTGTCATTTCTTAGATCGGCGCTAATGAACCACTGCAGAACACAATGAAGATGTAAAGTTGGAGCAATAAAGTTCTCTTGCTTTCTAAGGGGTCCAAAGTAGACATGGGCTTCAGGAGGAAGAGTCAACCCATATTTTAAATTCCCAAGAAGACATACGATGAGCATGCTCGTCTCAATCCTGTGGCCTCGTAGCCTTAATTCTCAAGGCACGCCTCTCGACAGCCCAGGATTCCCAAACCCGACCCCCATGGATGCTGGTGCACAGCAGAGAACCACTCTACATGACAACGAGCAGGCTCAGCTCGCTCTGAAAGGACACCCAAGAGGAGTCACGAGCCCTGGACTTCGGGGCTGCGGCTCCCGGCTCCGGTCAGCTGACGCAGCCCTACTAGGAAGGCGGGCATCTTCTGACTGTACAGCAGCAGGTGAACAGGCGCGTGTCGTACCACGTCTAAGGCACTGAGCTAAAGGAGAAGGCTGTGCGCATTATATTCATTTGAAACACATAATAAAAAATGCCAAGGTCTAAATTTAATTTATTTTTGTCATTTAGAATACAATGGGTAGATAATCATCTCAATGTGATCAGCCAAACATCTTTACTTTGCTAAACTGCTGAAGATTTTAATTATGCCAGCATTGGAGAGCACCGTCTAATGAGGCGCAGGGCTCCAGAGAACCCGAGTGGCTAAGAACTGTGAAATGAGTCTGATAGGATTTTTTTATGTTCACCGTGGATCGTTTGCATATCAAAGAGGAGTGAATTATTGCACAGCAGACCAATAACCTTCTCCGCCTTTCTGAGAGGAGTGGTAACAAAAACAGTTGATCTCTCCCAACGGTTCCCCACAAAAAATTTCAAATACTTAAGGATTTGCAATTAATATGTACTATAATGGAGGCTGCAAATGAT
Source organism: Murina feae (assembly GCA_004026665.1). Classification (NCBI taxonomy): domain Eukaryota; kingdom Metazoa; phylum Chordata; class Mammalia; order Chiroptera; family Vespertilionidae; genus Murina; species Murina feae. The sequence continues at coordinate 26,416 of PVJC01012778.1, read as the reverse complement.
ACATTAAGTGGTCAGATATTCTTAGAACGCATCCTCAACAGCCAAGTCGGTTTTCTTCTTCCTTCATAAAAATCAAATGCCAATTATATTTTGATGGATTTTGTCCCAAATGAGCATTTAGTTATTAGGCATATTCAATTATCACTTGTCCCTTGAAATTAAACCTCGGAGGCAAATTAAACAAAGGGAAAGGTCACTACAGCATCCCTGGCCAGCTCTGCTGCATCTGGTGATGATCTTCAAATGCCCGGTGAAGTGACCAGTGGGCTGGCTATGTGGCTTGCAGACCTGCCACTGATGCTGCACACTGACCATCACCTGAGGCCCACGGCCCACTGCTTACTCGACTGGAACAAGAGTGAACAGGCTTGTCTGTTGGAGATAACATACAGATACAAAGCCACACAAGTCAACACCTATTTTTATTTTCCAGGGAGTAAATGCGCTTGAAAAGCACAAACCGCCTATTTTTCCACTCAAACTAACTGATTTCCGGGTCAGCTGCCTGGGAAGTGGAAAGCCTGGAGGATCGCGAGTCTAACAACTGTGTTGACACTTTTGCTCTGAAAAAAAAGAGCAGAACTTTGAAGCCATTTAAAAAATGAATTAAGTCTATTAAAAATTATATCCAAACTAACAAACAGTAAGCTGTGTATCTAGTAAATAAATCCAGGCAGATGTCCTGTTACACCTAAGAGAACCATTCTATTACCCTACTCCCTTTATTCCAATGGGCTAGCCAATCAGTTTCATCGTCCATAGGGAGAAACGGTAAGTAAAACAGTAACTCGTGGACTTCTGGGTTAAATCTCAATGATAATTACATCTGAGAGCGTTCATTAGATCTAGAAGGAAGCAGTCATATCTGCGTCCTCCATCAGCGCCACACCTGGGTAGTGTTTTTAAACCTGGGTTCCATGAACAGAGGATTATCTACCAAGACCTTGCAACAGAGTGGAGACAGATAAATGGCGGGCCTGTCACATATCAGACTAAATGTGCATCCGATTTCCAGAAAGCGAGCATTCCTTCCAAAATGGCAGACAGAAACAACTGTACTGAGTAATAAACAAATCCATCAACAGGCACATAATTGAGCAATAAAGTTTCTCCTATTGATACTGTACACTTACAAATTTTTTAAAAATCAGAATAAAATTGAAAGTATATTTCAATATGGAAGTACTGGTTCTGGCAAGGATCGAAGCATTAAAGAGACCAAGGAGAAAAACAGATATGCTAATTATGTAAAACAGAGAGAAGGCCCTACAGTAACCTTACAAACAACAAAAACATGCCTCCATTTCATAACCTTTAAGGGAAAGCAGGCCTTTGAAATATCACTCTCTCCACTCCTATACTTTGATATTTACATACACATTTTAGGTAACTTAGCCAAGGCCATAAGCAAGTATATAAAAGAATCGTCATGTTGCCATCATGAAGTGGGCATTTCCAGTTATTTTAACACATACCTCTGCCTTGCTACTATTCTTTTTTCCAGGATAACTGGCCCCTTCATTATAAAAGAAAATGCAGACACAGGTTTAAAAAATGTATGTTGTGGGGACAGTTGACAGATTACTGTTCGTGGAACTCAATTTTACAGTCCAGCACTGGCTCACAGACACCAGCACTGACCAACCTTTCTGTCCTTCACACCCCCTCCCAGGTGAGCTGCCCCAACAGAAAGTAGATTTAAGCCTCATAATGGTATCAGTTTTAAGCCATTATCTCTTTGATAAAGAAGAAATTGTATTGTCTTCCAACAAGACTGAATTCTCCAGCCTTTTGGGCGAGAGAGCAGGGGAGGCAAAACCAACTTCCTGGTCCCCCCAAAGATGGCCATGACACTGTGGCTGACTTCCCGCAGGCACCAACTCCAGAAATGCTTACCTTTATGCGTGTGCCCCCTGGACACACATAAAGGCACCCTTTAGATGTTAAATACATCTCTCAAATGCCGCAGGGATTCATGGTCATGGCACACTGCGGGGCATATCCATCAGCGCCGGGCCGGTGAATTACTGACAGGGCCTCGGATATGTTACCGCAGCGCTTACACTGCACGCATCACCACGTTCATTCCTTCCCCATTACGCAGGAGCTTGTCTCGTCACTCACTGCCCAATTGCCCTCGTTTGGACAGCTTAACTGATGTGCCACAACCATGAACCTCAGAGCCGCTGAGCAGCAGGGAAGCAGAGGGGAGAGAGGAGTGGCTGACGCCCAAGTCCAGTGGGTGTGGCACAGCAGCCTGCAACAGTTTCCAACAATAAGCCCCAAGGGGTAATTAACGCACGTTGTAACATTCTGCAAGTTCAAAAATGCATTAGTCAATATACCCTTTGTTTTCCCCTGGTATTGCTGTTACCGAATCTCCTAATTTGACAGCAATAGAGATGTGAGAAGTCATGGCAGAAAGGAGAGGAGAGGTGAGAGGAGCGAGAGAAAAGCCTTGGTCGTCACAGTAAAAACACCCCCACAAAAAAAAACAAAGCAACCCCCAGATGGGGGAGAAATCGAGTGTGGCTGGCTCCAGAGAGAAGATTCCAACGCAGACGTGCCTCATGTCCACCTGACAGCGGAGGCTCTGACCAAAGGCCGGGCCTGCTGCATGGTGACGGAGGTTCCCCATCCCACACTCTTCAGAGGCAGCTGAATCCAAGGCACCGAGGGCTCTAGCTACCAGCCTTTACGGAGTATCTACCTGCATCCCAATGGGGGGAGCTGAGGGCCCAGAGACAAGGCAGCCCCAGCACAGAGCCTGCCTGCTCTCCTCCTCCGAACGCACCGCACTGCACGCAAGCCACACAGTGCACGCAGGCCACAAAGGTGCACTCACACCACACAGGTGCACTCAGCTGTCACTCACACCGCACAGGTGCACTCACTGCACAGGTGCACTCACCGCACAGGTACATTTACATCACACAGGTGCACTCACCGCACAGGTGCACTCACCGCACAGGTGCATTGACATCGCACAGGTGCACTCACCGCACAGGTGCATTGACATCGCACAGGTACATTTACATCACACAGGTGCACTCACCGCACAGGTGCACTCACCGCACAGGTGCATTGACATCGCACAGGTGCACTCACCGCACAGGTGCACTCACCGCACAGGTGCACTCACCGCACAGGTGCACTCATGCTGCACAGATGCACCCACACCGCACAGGTGAAAGAGCTGCTTACACCAGGGGTGTCCTAAATACAGCAGAGTGCTAGCTTCTGATGCCCAACGACCAGAGGAATATGTCGATGGATTCTCAAAAGAAAAACTTTAAATCTATAAAATCTTGTTATTTTTGAAAGAACCTCAGTTTTTGAAGAAGAGCTAAAGATATACATTCTACCTGATTGGATGAGTGAACTAAACTGCTCAAAAATCAACAGTCAGATGAAGGTAAAAAGGAAACAAACAAAAAAAGAGAGCAAAACCAACAAAAACCTTTCATTTTTATAATCACACAAAAATAAACTTGACTCCAACCCTAGATATGAGAAAGTAGAATTAATAAAGCACGACTAAGATTTAAAACAGAACAAGTTACATGACACGAAATGCAGCTTAAAATGACTAAAAAAAAAACATTCAAGGAAATTCATTTGTAATTCCAAACTGCAAACATTCGACCTGATTAAAATGCTGTCATGGGAGCACTGCTTTCCCCTCCCTCTGGAACCGGCCGAACCCTTGGCCGCCTGGGTCCCACTGGCACCAGCAGCCTGGGGACTCCTCCCAGGTCTGCAGGGCTTCCTGGACAGTTCTTCAGGGGCAGGCGGGGCCCAGAAGGTGGGCACTGGCCTCGGCGTCCACACCCACCTTGTGAGAGGGGCTGCAGGGGCAGCGCGGGCTGACCGGGCGGCAGTGACAGGAGGCCTTGACGCTGCAGGGACAGGAGGTGCTGCTGCTGGAGCTGCTGCATCTGCAAGAGCTGCTGTTGGAAAGCCAGCTGCTGGGGACCCACCTGCTGCTGCTGCAAGAGACAAGGCACAGAGTGAGGTGCAAACAGGCCAGTGAGACCACCCCCCCCACCCCCACCCAGGTCCAGGAGAGAAGGGGTGCTCCCTGTCAAGGTGTGGCCTGTTGTGAAAGGGACCCGCGACCTCACCCAGCACATGTTCTCCCTGGCTGTCAGCATGGGACCTCAGACCCAGCAGGCCAGTGTGCAGGGACCCCAACTCTGGCCCCCGAGGGGCCACAGACAGCTGCCTCCCTCCCGTGCACGGGCAAGCTTTTCACTACTCTGTTTATCACTTCTGACATAAATAAATGAGAAAAAATCAGGCCTTTGAAGAAGAAAAACTTCATCTAATATTGTTAATTAGCCATGACAAATGATGAAATAACATTGTAAATCTTTCATAGAAACAGCCACTAGATTTTAATTACACACATTCATAATTTAGCAAACAACATCGTACCCAACTGTGTTTCATAGGAGACATCGAGCTTCAGGCCTCTGCTCCGCTGGAGGCTCAGCACCTCCCCGTTTCCCTCCCCTGCTTTGGGCTTGGAAAGAAGGGCTCTACCATTTGACAAATATCTTTTTGTTGATTGGACAATGACAGGAGGAAAACTTTTGTTGTGTAAAACATCAATACATCATTCCTGTGTTTAGCAGGCCTTGCTCCAGCCAAAAAAATTAATGTAGATTTCCTCGGTAATTATCTGAGTGATAGAAAGATAATACAGTGCAGCAGAACAAAAATAGAGGGAAATTATCTCATATCCTCAATCTGCGAGGAATCAGAACGAGGTGGAGGCCTCAGTCACATCATGGCTCACAATTCGGAAGGGAAATTAACTCTTCCCAAACTGTGGCCCCAAAAAAGATGATTTAGACAAAGAACAAGATCCCTTTTCCTAATTGTAAGCATTAATGAAAATATCAGGGAGACTATGCAACTAACAGGGCTACACAACTACGCCAGGGCTTCTGAGAACTACACTGTACAAACAACTGCATTCACTTAGCCTAGCACAGGACCTCCAGCCGACCCACCCAGGAATGTGTGCGGATCAAGCCCTCCCTGATGCAGAGATGAAGGCAAGACAGAAATGGTGGCTTCCTTTCGGCCTCCATGCAGTTTATTTTACAGTAAAAAACCATCATTCTCATATTAGCAACCAATTTCAGACTTACCACCATGCCACTGAGAAAGTTAATTGAGTTTCACTCCAAAAAACAAATTCCATATCACTAACAACAAAAATTTAAATAAATTTAAATGAAAAGCCAGTGTTTTCATTTTAAGAACAGCATGCTTAAAATGATCCAATTGTTTTCACCCCTTCCCAAGTTATCACATTAATGTAAAACCCAATGATAGTTATATTCATGTCAAAATGATTTTTCTCTTCTTCAGATATTAATCCCCGGCGTTTTTAAAAAGGGGGGAAGGTAGACAAAATCCAACACTGATACAATAGAAGTTGGAGGATCTACCTCCTCTTGAAAAAGAAATAATGGGGGGGGGGGTGTGTTGAAGTTTAGGGAGGGCGTTTCCTGTCTTACTGTAAATGAAATGTTTAAAGATGCTGTATTTATATAAAATGACTGATGGCTTTTCTGTTGTCACTGTAGCCATCCCGAGGAAAGCTCATGAAAGCTGTCCACGTTTGAAAAGCCAGGATATAAAAGTATACAAGGCCCATTGTCCAAAGAAAGAATTTAAAAGCAACACTGGTTGCCAAACTGCTCCCCACCCAGTTACCAAGCACAGGATACGAGCCCATTTGTTTACTTCTCACAATTGAACGCACACAAAAAAGGTCTCTGCACAGTCCCGCCACAGGTCAGCAGGCAGTGTTAAAGGCTCCAATGCCCTGATAAACCTTGCCTTCGGCTCCCCTCCCTGGCGCTGCAGTCAAAGGTCTGTTTTCCTTTCCTCGGCTCCTCCCTACTGCCGAACATAAACTGTCGTAGCTGCCTGGGACAAATGGCCCTTTTAGAACAATCAACTTAACCTGCCTCACCCACACAGGATGGGAACTTTGTTTGTGGCTTGACTTACTATTAATTCTGCCTCCTCCTATTCACACCCATTCTGGGAGCAGTGGCTTCAGCAGCCGGCTGTACGGGCTGCGTCTATCTCCTAAGGAAGGCCCCGGATCTCACTCTGTGGAGCCTAACTTGCTCAAGGAAACATCTTTGAGGCAACTCCAGGGAAAAAGCAAGGAAAGGCTCATTGTTCTGGCCAAAGATCAAGCGACTTGTAGCAAAGGTAATCAAAAAAGGGAAAGGGAGGGAGGGGAGGAGGACCTGACAATTCAAAATTATGAGCCACTAATGACTGGGGATTCAGTGAATTCATATACTTGTTCCATCTGTCAACATCCAAGTTCAAACCTTGTTAAAGTCATAACCACTAGTCCACATCATGAAATTGATACCATGTGACTCGGCCACCACCTGCATGCTAACTTAGGAGACCACCTCAGGAAAACGAGGGTCCTTCAGCCACTGTGACAGCACGTCTTGGCCAAATCTCCCGGCGCTGGGAACATATATTGGAATCCAAGACCGGCCCCTGGGTCTGTCCACCCACAGATGTTAAGGCAGCATATCTCCTGTCACCCGCGCCTTCACAGTGGAGAACAGAGTGCTACCACAGCCAACGTCATGTCCTGGAGATGCTAAGTGCTCCTGTAACATCTCACCTCTTGGCTCAGGGACCCAGCATTCCTCTCCTCCCCCAACCCCCTCCCCTCTCCACCACCAGCAGCAGTTCTGCAGGCCCAGGTGCCCCTTCTGACAGCAGCGAGTTGGAGAGTTAACGGTTATCCTTCCTTCTGCTGCCTCACTTTCCTTTTGCATTTCTTTATCTGCCCTCGGAGCGAGTCGGCTTTCATGTTCCCCCAGCATGCAGACGTGCATTTCAAACCATGTCTCACAGACCAAGCAAGAGGTTAATCAGAAGTGGCAACAGAAGGAGAACACAATCCCTGGTAGCTGATAAGAATGGCAGTGCAGCCCTTTTCTGTTTGTCTTCAAATAGAGAGTTAAAGATCTTTAAAAAACTAAATTTTGATGCCTTTGAAAAGAAAGAAGCACAAAATAACAACAGGGGGTTATAGCCTGTGAGCCACGGGGGAGAAACTCCATAATTCTCCTTCTCCCTTTTGAAGGCTGTTAGAAATCTGATTCAAAAAAGCAACAGCAGAAGGGAACCCTCTCGAGGCTGTAACCATTTCCTGTGATCATGCATAATGTGCTTCAAAAGTGGGTTTTCACCAATTCTGTTGATCAATTGCACCTCCTTCATATCCTCCTTTTCTCTGCTGTTTACATCTGATGTGACTCAATGACAAGCACTGGCTGAGGCTGTGAAACAGGCCTGTCATGTTGATTTATGGGCGCATCAAACCACAACTTGTCCAAACCGAAGCTCGCAGTTCATTAATTAGAGAGTTGTGACTTTGAAGTCAGCTTTCAGACTGTGGTTTTTAACATTTGGCTTAATTTATATGCTCTTGAATGTGGATCTCTAAGGAAAAAACTGAAATTCCCTTCTTGTCTTTGAACTTCTTTTGACCGCACAATAATCATTTCTTTGTCCAGAGTGATGCCTGCAATCCCAGAGTCATTAACGCGCATTGAACTGCCACTGATGAGTAAGCCCTACTGAATTAGAAAAACAGCCAGCAAAACAAAGCTGAGCGCCTCCTGCACAGTGATATCTCACAATTACATGCCTTCCCTCCCTGTGCCATTTCCATTTTAATTACTGTTAGTCCTTTAGATTTACATTTTAGACACTTTTTAATCTGTTCCCTTTTCTATTATAGCAGGACCCGGTAGCACACCACTGTACACAAATGTGTCAGCACTTTCATTAAAGCACCTCCTCCCCGGCACCCCGAAACGGCCCCTACTCTACGGGGGTTGATATCCAGGCTGCTAGAGAGGACTCCAGGGTGGAAACTTGATAGGCAGGGAAAACGCACCCACTCTGCTGTGAGGGGAACCCACAAAGGGAGAAGGGCCGGCTCCTGCCCACTGTGCCAAAGGGGTGCTTCCTGGCCTTCCCACCCAGGGGAGTCACCTGGCAAGACTGCGTCCCAACCAAGGAGAGTGGCCGCCTGCTCAGGGCCGGCACAGAAGCCATCGAACCGGACTGTAAGCTGCTTCTCTGTCATTCCAAGGAGAAAACACTTACATGAAAAGAATATCCGTCACGTAAGAATGCGAGGAGGTCAGATACGTGGGCAGCTCTGGGAAGGGTAGCCATGTGGTGAGAACGCGCACAGGCACAAGGACACGCCTCCAATGACTGCGCCTCACGCAAGCGGCCACACAGAAGGTCCCCCAAACCACCCCATTCCTGGAGGCAATACTGTCCCCCACCTGGGCGGGGTGCCTCCTGCTGTAACCGTGTGAACTTACAGCCGCTGTGATACCTACTGTTTGCCGGGGGAACACATACAATGCAAGCGGGCGACTCCTCTAATGCTAGCTTGTCCCACTGCAGAGTTGCTTTTAGCAGTTTTGATGCGTGCAACTCGCATGAAAAGTTAAACGGAGGTTGTGGGGTGAAGAATCTGGCTCTAACTTCCTTTTCTTTGTAAATCCTCACCTGAGGATACTTTTTCCATTGATTTTTTTTTTTTTTGAGAGAGTGTGTGTGTGTGTGTGTGTGTGTGCACACGCGGGGGGGCATCCATGTGAGAAGACACATCAATTGGTTGCCTCCTGTATGCACCCTACTGCGAATCGAACCTGCAACCCAGGCAAGTGCCCTTGACCAGGAAAGCATCCCGAGATGCTCTAACCATTGAGCCCACCGGCCAGGGCTTGCTCGAACTTTCTGTTTATTCAACCTCAGCACACACTCAGGCTCTTTGAGCTGGATACAATAATCAATTGTGTGTCCAAATCAAATTTTCCTGAAAGCACTTCACTTCCCCCAAGTACATCTTGCAAAGGGACCTGAAGGCTCTGCCCAGGATCCCCCGCCCAGTGCTCCCAGGAGGTACACCTGCACCAGGATTATAAAATATGTGTCAGCAAACAAATGGAACCCAGAAAAACCGGAGCGAAAACAGGACAATAACTCTCGGTCTGGAAGCTGAGAGCGATAGAGTCAGCTGAGTTGTGCAATCATTTAAAAGATGAATGACAGTTTAACAGCCACTAGATAGTCCTCCGGGATCTGTGGTTGGAAAGGAGAATATGTATCGTCGGTACCTCTTTAGGCTGCTTTCCAGCATGTTGTTGTAAAAGTTGAAGCTGCAACTGCTCCTGTTGTTTTTTGTAAAACTCTTGAAGCTGCTGCTATAAAGAGAAGAGAGGACGGTAAGTCAGGGCAGCGCCGCCACTGTCCCTCTCGGTGCCATACACAAACTGAGACTTGAAAAATAGCATCCTTTTATCTGTGATGGCCTGACCTTTACTTTGAAACTCGACAATAAATTTCAGCGCACGCTGACTATTCTTGGCATTATTGTTTGGAAAGTAATCCCCCAAATGAACTGATGAAAAACATACCATTTTCCACACAAACTAATTAAAATAAGGCAAGGGATGACCTTTGATTGTACAACAAAGGCAAACGCCCTTGCTGCGAGTCTGGCGAATCTCTCCTGCGGAACAGGGCACGCTGTCTCAGTGACAGGGCCGGGAGCGGGCTGGCCCCGCGCGTCCGAGGGCAGCCAGCCTCCCAGACGCCTGCTGGCCCGCACCTGCCCGCAGTGCGGCCTCCGCAGTACTCAGCCTCATCCTTTGCATTCAGGGGTCCGTGAAGTCTGAAGACGAGGTTCCATGGTACAGTGGCAGCCATACATTCATTTCAGCATCAACACAAGTGAAAGAATAAAGCCTACTATGTACCTGACAACTAGCCAACCCCAAAACGGTCTTTGTGTTTGAGAGAAGAACTGTAAGCTTCCAGGTGAAATGGGACTGCAGCTGCCCCATCGGCTGCTCCCAAGGCTCCGCTCTGCTCTGACACCCACATGTAGAAGCCCCTGGCTTACCGAACAGAAGCCTGCAAAGCCACGTGAGTCTGAAACGTCTCATTTCTACCACGTCCCCGTTTTAGCCCTGATCTCAGTCCAGAGCGTGCTCTCCCGGCCAAACCTGGGGACTGCACAGGGACTCTCTCAGGGATGCAGCCCATTGGTTCTTCGGGCCCAGGGGCTACTCCAACTTGGGCTCCCTCTGTCCTTCCAGGAGGAGTGCCTCTGCTCAGTGAGGCGCCTGCCTGGAGCGCGGGCCCAGGTGCGCAGGGGGAGCCGAGGAAGACGGTTACCTGCTGGAGCATGAGGGCCTGCTGCTGCTGCAGGAGCACCTGGAGCTGCTGAGGGCTCAGCACTTGCTGCTGCAGGATCTGCTGCATCTGCTGGGGGGTGATCACTTGAGGTGTCATCATAGCCACTGACACGGGCACCTGGAAGGTTAACACAGCGTGAGCAGGACCCAGGGAACCACACACACGCAGCACTCGGCCTTTCCAGGCTCAGCAGCTGCAGACTGCGGCTTTAAGAACTGACGATTTCCCTCGCAGTGTGCTGATCCAGAGGGGATGCAGCAAAAGATCCTATTGAATCTGTGAGGAAGTTCATTTTAAGTAAAAAAAAAAACAAAACAAAAAACATAAAACCCTTACAGCACTGACAGCTGCTCCAGGCAGTCTTGCAAGCAGACAAGGACTCAGGAAGATCAGGAGGTAGGTTAGAACGATCTCAATTTCTTGTTAAGAATGAGTTTTCCGTCACAATGAAGTTAACACAAACAAGTTTTGTTTTAGAGAAGGAGGCAAATGGGAACCGGTACCTCCACAGCTGGAGCTCACATGATCCAGCTCCTCTGTGGATCGCAATTTTAAGGACGATCAGATCGAGGAATAGCTGACCCCTGGGTGCCCCTCCTGCACTCAAGCACAGACCTTCCTATGATGCCTTTCCCCTTCCTTGTTCCCCGCACACAGATGTCTCAATTCCTCCAGACTCTGTGTGATACCAGTCGAGCTGCTTCCCATGACATTTCAGTGACAAACAGCTCCAGTGATGAACTTGATAGCATTTCATATTTGCAACTGTTAACACGTTTCTGCACGGGCATCTCGGCAAGGAACCTGCACACTGTATCTGAAAGGATGATGTCTTGTTCAGATAAAACACTGACATTAAAATGACAGGCTGTCTTGGCCAAGGTTACACAAATTGTATTCAAGCGGATACCTAATGACAATGCTATGAATTCTGCAAGCTTTCGAGAATGTAATTTAGCTATTCAAAATAATCACTGCACTTGTGTCTAATTTGCAGACTACATGAGAACCATTTTGTCAGACCCCATAATACAAGAAGACTGTTTCATGAAAAATCACCCCCAAATAAAAAAGATAAGAAAAAAAAAAACACAACAAAAAGGAAAAGATCAAGCCTGTATGTCTCCTAACAGTAATATTTAAGCATCGTGCTTTTCCTTAGGTTTTAATCAAACATGTGACAGCAAGAAGCAGTAAAGGATACACTTTGTTAAGAAGGATCTGCTGTCATCTCATGCATTACAATGAAAGGTAATAACAGGTTTTGCACTTTGCCTGTGTGCCACTTAAAAAAAATCCGGCAGACAATAGCTGATCAGAAGATAAAAGAGTTTAAAAAATCTTTCAGGGCAGCAGTAAGCAAAAGCGAGAAATGCAGTATTAATTTTATGTAACATAATGTCTTAATATGCAGTTTATCTTGACTTTTTCACATGATTTGTCCTGTCATTTGCATAGCAAGCTCTCATTCCTAATTTCACAGTCATTATGCACTGATGTCCCGATTTCTCAGCATCACTAATTTTGATGAACTAAAAATGGTTCCTGAAGGTCAGATCCATGTACAGCAAACACCCTTCACTGCTGTCCCAGGCGTGTTTCTGTGTGAGGATGTTTATGCGCAAGTTTCTTATTGTTTGGAAAACACTACCCAGAACATTTGAAAATTTTCACTAACCCAACTCCAGAAGGTCATCACAGAGCCTTCCCATTGTGCAGCCTTTCAAATGTAGATGTAGATACATTGTAATTTAAAGCAGATGGGAATGTCTGAATTTTTTTACATGCAGAAAGGGACAGATGTATATGAGTGGATAAATTATCCTTTCAAAAAGACACTTGGAAGCACAAAATACCACAACGGTTCTCAGTGGACTTCCATTCACTCTAGGGCAAACACCAAGAGGAATCCATCAACACACCTGACCATCTAGACATTCATCCCAGCTACTCTACTTTGTCTTCATATAGAAAAAGCATTTTGAAAATTTCAATATGTATTTGGGTGCCAATCTATCTTGAGCTGTAAAGCTAACATATCACAATAGAAGTTTACTTTTCCTTGAGAGTTGCATCATCATACAGGGACGCTTGATTAAGCAAACAAAAGAACCAAGTTTAAGGTTTCTTTTTTCCTCTGTGTTTCTTGGATGATGTACAATATAAATATCCTTGAGCCAAATTTCTGATGGTGATGAACAGGAAAATGGACAGGAATAGGGTGGTGTAAGATCTGAACTGGTGATGAACACTAAATTAACAGTGTTACAACAGAAATCATCATAGCAACAGCATCTTGGTTGGAATTTTTAAAACACTATGGAAAGCCTATGCTAGAAAGACTACGAGGGAACTTTTGGGGGCTAATCTAATGCCCTCTATCTTGACTGAGATGTAGTCACAAGGATGTATAAAATTATCAAAAAATTTTTCAACTGTGCAGGTAGAATGAGTCTAATTTATTTATAGTATGTAAATTATACTTCAATAAAATAAATTTAAAAAGTTAAAAGAAGGCTGACACATATAAGATAATTCTGAAACCCTTATATACAGCCAGTAATTTAACTTTTCCCATAGTAATTTATCCCATTTTTGTAGTTGTGTTACAGAGCAAAAAAGGGAATGTAGGTCTCTGCTTGTTCCCTTTGGACGTTAGATGGAGGTGCTGATGGGCCTTAACATGCGGAAAGCGCAGGCACAGCCCCAGGGAAGAGGGAAGGAGGCTGGGCGGCTCTGCGGCTCTGAGTCACCACTCCGCGCTCTCACAGCCAATGGCTCTGCCTCTGCTTTTATATTTGAAACCACATTTAACACCAGTTAGCTCTGAGCCTCCACAGTGGACTTGAGCTTATTTATAAATATGTTAAAACTGAGATTTCCTTTCCCTAAAGTTCCAACATGTCATGAAAATTGGTTATGGAAAGCTTTAGCAAACATACCCAAATGGACAGAAAGCATTATGGGGTAGGAAGGGGGCGGGGGGCGCGGCACAGTTTAAGGTTTTAAATAGTTAAAAATTATAGCCTAGATGTCCACTCCCTTAACTCCTAATGTCCAAGTTTTTCGTGTAGCCAGTCCCTACTAACTCTAGGAATCAAAGGGCATGCAGCACCAGCGAGAGGCTATTAGAGCCCACACTTTATTGCCCATTACTACTGAGGTCATTAGCAGCAAGAGGGATTGTACCGTCTTAACCTATTGATCACTGTAACTACTATCATTTAATCCTGTGTTGAATGTCTGGAAAGCGGCTAAAGGCACACAAGAGAGAGTGCTTTAGCATTGAGAAATATGGTCAAAGCTCAGAAATTACACTTTGATTCATAAAACCTAGCTCGAGGTTTAAATCAACAGTATTTAAAACAGTCATGTGCGTTTTTAACTGCTGTGTTCTAATACTTATAGACCCCCCTTTGAGAGTATTCAGTCAAAACCAAAACTTTGGGCCCCTAATTCTATGCCATCTCCCTCCCCCTCCTTGAGAAAAACACACAGTAATTTCTGATGTTTTTCTGTGCTGCAAGGCTCATGCCTTAAACTGGGAGTTCAACCTCTTTCTCGATTTCTTTCTCAAATGACAATTTAAATATAATGAAAAAAGATTATGTCTGCGATACTGTAACTACCTTAACTGTTTGAGTATCTAGAAATGAGTATGTTTTCTGAGTTAACAATGAATCATAGAAGGAAATTTATTGAGAACTAGAATGATTCTGTCTAGCTGCCTTCAGGGATCAGAAATGCAAATTAAACTTGCGGCAGACATTTAAAGAATGCTAGCACACAAAACCGAATTTCACACACACACACACTCACGCACACTCTGTGATACTCTGCTGACTGACACCAACGGGCGTGGCCGACCCCAGGTGTGCATAACCTTGCCCGCGTAGCAGACACACAGCTGAGCTTGGGCCAGGGCCGCAGCTAGGATGGGCAGGTTGCCACCTTAATGCCAGAAAGTGGCAACACGCTGTCAGCACAGACAAGTGCTGCTGAGGCCCCTGCACTGGGTGTGCATGCGCCTGGCGCAGGCCCTTCCCCTTCACAGCAACTGCGGCGGCTGAAGCTGGACAACCACTGAAGTGACTTGTATTGCTGTTCTCTCTTACTCCTAAGGGGCATGGTAGGTGATGGGAAGGGAAAAAATCTTAAAGGCTAACCAATAAAAACACCCATCGAAACAATACTTACTTTTAATCTAGGAGATAATTGGAGGAATTGGGTGGGAGGGGAGAAGACACAACATAAATACTGAAAATCACACTTTTATCATTTTTTTTTGCTTTCTCTTTAGTTTATACCGATTTATCTACAAGGAAATACTACTCGGTCGGTGTACACACATAAATTGGTTCGTCAACTTTTTCTCATAATTGCTCTGTGTAGAAATAATAACAATGAGAAGATAAAACATTTTAAGTACAGTTATTTCAATTATCCGGATTGATAATTTAGAAACCATTTTTAATCTCTGGCCTTTAACCACACGTATGTCCCAGGAAACTGGAGTGCCAGAGACCTCGGCTTGAGTTTGGATGTTCGCTGACCAGGCTGGGTACTAGTTCATCAAACAACCAGAGCAAATCAAATTAAATAAGGCGGCTCCAGAATATCAAAACAAAACCAAAGAAAATGGCTTCGCTAAAAAACAAAACACACACTCACACGCACACACAAAGAACTATGCCAAATTTTACAAAGCCATACAGAATAGAAGCCTATGTCGGAGAAACACCGCCACTCTGCTGAGAAAGACAACAGTTTTCATCACTAATAAACCAATGACTACAACTGGCATATTGTCAAACAGAAAAGTTAGGAAGCTTCTATCCCTCATGGTATCTGGAAAGAACACACACACACGCACACACACACACACAGATACCATGTTAGGTACCTGTATCAGAGAGGAAAGAAAATACATTTCTGACATAATATTTCAGTCTTAAAAAAATGAAAAGCCTACTATTCATGTGGGAAGTATAATTCTGTTTCATTATAGAATTCTGCTTTTTGTATAACTCCTTTAGGCTCAGCTACTTTGCCACAATACTGTAGGAAGCATGAAGGCAGGTAATGGTTGTTGTATTAATGCAAAATCAGCTAAGCAGTGAGTCATTAGCATAACTGTTCTCTCAGTAACAATACAACTACCTATTAAAATTTTAGAAAAAAAGGCCTCTTTAAAATGCAATTAGCATTTCATTTTTTTTGCCATGTTGTTTATTGTAATCTATCAAGAAAGGCTATCTTTCACTCAGGAAGGGTTGTGTGGCCGACTTGCCTGCCAATCATAAGTTCTTCGGGTTATCAACCCTAACAAGCAATCTCCAGCAACGCTCTCCTTTTGTCTTTAAAGAGGAGCAGAAATTCCTGTTTGTTTACAGCAGAGGAGTTAGTGCAACCTCCCCTGCTGTCCTCTAACATCCCCTGCACACAAGGTTACTCACTAAGTGCCAGCAGAATTGTCTTAGCTCCAATAAATATCAGCTTCATTTGCATAAAAATGTAAAGTTTACATAAATTAAATCACTTCTCCCATTAGCAATTGTTAAACATGAAAATAAACATCCAATAAGCACAGATGTTTCTAACCTAATATTATTATTATTTAAATCAAGAAAAATGAAGAATTTTTCTTCCCTCAACCTCTTCCTCCTGTAGGAGGGATGGAAAAATCTCAGTACATGTGAATTAAAGCTGCCGTGACATTTTACGTTAATAATGAAAATCACGTTTAAGTGCTGCAAATAGGATGGGAGAAATATTCTGAAGTAGCTCAGAGAACCACAGAAAGGACCCCGTCTAGATTCTGAGGTCTGGAAAGGGAGAGAACGAGGCCCTAACTGAAGTTGCAGTCCTATCTGAGACACATACAGGATCAGAATGAGCCTAACTTGCAGATATGGCTGTAAATCAAAGGGTACTATTAAATGCAGAAAAATAAAATGCTTATCTTTTGTCAACAAGAGCTTTTTCTAAGACTGAGAATTAAATGTATAGCACTGCTTTCTTCATGTTTTAACCAGCAGAGACAATATCAGAGGCAGCTTAACTGCAAATACCTATTCCCCCCTCCCCCCATTACTGAATTGGAGAATGTAGGTAGGCCAAAATTTGATGATTCCAAAATTGGGTAAGTCCTTTTTTTTTTGTTTTTTTAGAATTACAACTTTTTTTTAGAATTACAACTTCAGTTTCTCAAATTGTGCAGTTTCTCACATGTATTCCCAACACCTTCACCTGATACATCACAGTTGGGCGAAGGGGTGCAAATTCGATTGTAATGAGAAAACATCAGCTGTTTCTTTCACAACCTCACCATCACTGATTTATTCCTGATGAAGGCAAAGCCCAGCCAAGAGCTCCCAATGTGTTAAAGGTCAGAATACGTTCAAAAATACTTAGTAAAATCCAGGCAAATGGGAAGCTGTGAGGACACGTCTCATGAAGCAGTGTGACAATTAAGAGTAATTTTACAAAAAGCCATCTTCAGGAGAAAGTATGAGACATTAAGCTGCCACAACTGTAACAGGTTAGATGAAAAAAAAATAAAAATTTAATGTATTCTCCCCTGTGTCATCTTGTTTTGTCAAGACATCAAATAGAATTGGGAAGTACAAAATAACAAGCCCTTGAGAAATCAGAGAAGCCGACCTTTTTGATGTTGTTGACTTACCTTGTTCTCAGTTATTTGAACAATGATGTCTCAGATTTGAGGGCAAGATAAACTTAAAAATTAAAACATGATACCGAGGCATTCTAAAGAAAGCGCACCACAACATCTAGCCCGCCCTTCGTGCTTTTAACGGGATCTGGAAATGAGGCAGGATGCACGTTTGCTCTTCATTTTTCTCCTAAACTAACGTCTCTTCAAACAGCTGCCAGGTGGGAAGAGGGACCCCGAGAAGATCATTCCTGCAATCCTGAGAGCGAGGCCCCGGTTACCTCTTTCCAAATAATTCTGCAGAGGACTGTTTAGCTAAGAGGTACCCGAGCTTTCTTTTTTCTTAAATAAAAGAAAATAAAGCTGAATTTTATGAGGAGGAAAAAAACGTACTGCACACTCCTCAAGGAGTAAAACAAATGCCCAGAAATATCACACCGCTTCCAAGAAAAGGAACCTTTCACACTAAACAAAAACAAATTTAGCTCAGGGAGCTAAGACTACCCTGATCTACCATGCAGGTTCACACAGAACTACACCCCTTTGCCCTGAGAGAGCTACGGACCATCAGAACATAATTGCCAGACTCGTAGGAAATAATGTGTACAGAGATATAAAGTCAACGTATCACAGAATGGCTGAGTTTTTACTCAGCTTCTCCTACTGGAGAATGCATGTGAACCACAAATGCAGCAATTAAAAACATGTTTAAACGTACGAACGGTAAATAACCCAGTATTTACAAGCACTAGGATTTGTAAAACCTGGACTAGTTAGCAGCCATTTAATGATTATAACGTCTCCTCATGGAATTCATATTTTAACATGTAACATGCACAGGCACTACTTAGGTATTTATTTACCTGAACACTCTCTCATCATCTGTTGCTGCATTCTCTCTCGCTGACCTTTATAATGAGCCACCTGAAGTGGACTCGACTTGGCTATTATACTTGCCCAGTGACTAAGAACAGAGTCTTAAGCTTCTCTTTAGTGATGCTCATCTACAGCTAAACCACGTAACACAATTTCTGCAACCTCTTTTTTGCCAATTCAAATTTTACTCAAATTTTACATCAAGCTCAGAACTGGTTACAATGTTCTCTCCTGGTTGTTTGAGAAACAGTTAACTCAAACACACTTCTGCCACATTAGCCCAGATAAATCTGTAATTTCATTGCTTTTAATTAATCTGGATTTTAATTTTTCTGTATCTTGCAAATGTGTGGAGGCTGGCTGGAAAAGTTGTATAACTGGCCAGTGTCTTGAAAGAGTTTATCTTTCAAATGACAGCTCCTGACAACATGCAAATACAAAGCAGTGATGGCAGGGTTTTGTTTTTTGAGGTACACTTAACTGCAAAAAAAAAAAAAAAAAATTCAAGCCAACCATTCCTATCACAAGCTTTCTGATGATTTATGGTTTACCAACTGAGCAAGGTTACGCAACACTGCATGCCTTTAGATGCATTATTTCAGCTAGTTGAGATTTAATTAAGATCACAGCCTCTAAAATCCCTGTCAAATGAAAATTCTGAGAAGACAATACACTATATACCCTCATGCAGAATGTTTCCAGTCCATCTTCTGGAAAAATATGAGTTAATCTGCGTTTCTATGGCTGCAGACAAAAAAGTTCACCAATTCTGTTTTCTTTTGACACTTCAGTTGTTTTCTATTATATGTCATGAGATCATTCCCTTCCAAGGAGGGAAGAAAAAAGTCGAGAGAAACACATTGCAGAAAATGCACTTGACATTATTATCCAACATTATCATAGCTTAGCTATGAGGTCATCACATTTTCATATAATCAGCCCGTGCTTAGAAGTTTCATTTAATGAAATATGTTTATTTTAAAATACAATACAAACAGAAAGCCTACCTTTCTTGAATTACTCCGAGTAAATAACTGACATGCTATGTTTCTCATTTCCTTTACTGACCAACTTTTCATCAGATGAGCAGCACATATAGGTAGAAAAGCAAGTTCTTAGGGCAAATAACAGAAAATAAAGCGCAATGCTTTCAGCCTGTAAGCAGCCCTTAGTACAAAAGAAGTCTTTAAAATTGTTTTCTCCTTATAGACTGGTAAAGGAAAAACGTATAATCATGTGGCCCTTCGCGTATTTTCATTTGCATCAGATTAATATTTGTTGCTTATCTCGTGCCTTAGAAATGACAGGTGCTTGCAGTCTGGCTCTTGACAGCCACTACACAAATAAGTGCCGGCCTGAAAGGGCTAATGCAGTGCTAATGAACAATAAATCAACTGTGATGACCGAGTGTCAGCCGCTCCTTCTCATTCAGCTCCAGCACATCCCAGAGGCAGCCAGTCTGTATTTTGGTTTCATTTTTACACAATTTTCACTGAAATGTGTCAGGCAGCAACCAAGAATCACATAAGACAGAAGTAGACTCTTTTTCAATGTATGCAAAGGGTACCATTTGGGGACTCTGCTTCTGTCTTCATTTGGTTTACTTAGTGATGAGTCAACGTTCAAGAAATATTCTTTCAAGCAGCAGCAGCAGCAGCAGCAGCACATCAAATCCAAAACCAAACTCTTAACGTGATGGTGGCTGAGAGCTTTGACAAGGACATCCTCGCTTGAACACTTTACCGAATACACTATCTCTGGTGGCTCACACACATTCCTCTTGAAAATTTTATTACAAAACAAACGAAAAAAATGAACAACAAAAAAAGCAATCAGGGCTGCTGCTAAAATAAAAACCTCACTTGATTTTTTAAAAATGGCTTCTTTAACACGTACTTCCTAATGATAAAATAAATGTAACGTTTTTTTCCTTAAGCAGATTAGTCACTGATAGCATGATTCACATTTCCTGTTATCAGGCTGCTTCCCCCCCGAAACGTGTCTCTTGAGAGTGCTGGAGCCCACGGAGAGGACCTGCGGGTGACGGGCGGCCGGACGGGGCTGCTGGGGCCGCCTGGGCTGCAGGCCCCAAGGGGTTAACCGCCCGGAGGCCGGTCCGCGCACCGCACCCGCTCTAAACTTCAGCGCCCACTTCCCCGGCACCCACTTCCAGGACACCCCACTTCCCGGGCCCCCAACTTCCAGGACACCCCACTCCCAGGACACCCCACTTCCCCGGCCCCCACTCCCCGGGCCCCCCACTTCCAGGACACCCCACTCCCCGGGCCCCCACTCCCCGGGCACTCACTTGCCGGGACCCCACTACCCAGGCACCGACTCCCCGGGCCCCTTCTGCCCTCACGGCGCGGGGCCCTAACAGCGGGGCCGGCCGCTCCCCCGTCCCCGCCCCGCCGCGCACCCCCGCCCGCCGCCCGCCGCCGCAGGACCGACTCCCGGGGCCGGAGCGGCGGAGCGCCCAGCGGCCCGCGGAGGAGGCGTCGCGGGGACAGCGCGCGGCGAGACTTCCTCCAACTCCGCGCCCCGCAACTCCGCCAAGTTGGGGACCCCCGGTCGGCGCTCCGGAGGCGGCGGGGACCCACCTGGCGCTGTCCATGGAGCCGCCGGGCCGGGCGGGGCGGGCGGGGGCGGGCGGCGCGGGTCCGGCGGCCTCGGCGCGGCGCACTGCACGCGCGGGCGCTCGGCTCCGGGCTGCCCCCCGCGCCCCGCCCGGCCGCCCCGCCCCGCCCCCGCCGCCCGCTCCGCCAATCACAGCCCGCGCCCCGCCCGCCGCCGCACAATGGGCCCCGCCGCCCGCCGCCCGCCGCCCGCCGCCGGCAGGTGAGCCGCGCCCGCCGCCCGCGCGTCCGTGCGCCCGGGAGCCCAGCGGCGCCCTCCACGCGGCCTTTCGGAACTTTCGCTTCCGTGGACCGGCTCGCGGGCCGGGCCTCCCGCTCTGCAGGCGCCGGGCTCGCCGCTGCCCGTTCGCGGAACCGAGAGACTCGCGCCACCGGGGCGGGTCCCCGGAGGAGCCCTCGCACCCCTTCCCACGGGGCAGCCCAGCACAGCGGCCGCCCTGGGCACGCACCTAACCCCGGGCGCTCCCATCGGAGGCAAGGCCGTTGGATCCCTCCGCGGCTCCAGGAACCACCCTCACTTACACCTGGGACCCTGGGGAAACTCCTGGGCCCAGATGTAAAACACAAACAAATCGCTTCTATTATTTTTCTCAAAATACTCCAGGAAAAAGAGTAGTGGCATCAGTAATTACTTACTTTCCTTCAGTGAAGGAAGCCACAGACCCCAACCCAGTAATTCCAGGTTTACTTGAAAGTATTTTTCCTTTTTAGGTGTTAAAATTACTACAACAAAAAAGCATATTGATAACATTTCCAACCGAATTTCAGTAAGGTCAGCAGACAACCCCCCACTCATCTGGCTGAAAGCTGCCACTGTCAGCTCATGATCAGATGTTAAATCAGTCCACACGGCCACTCTCCACCCTAAAGTGTTCCTGCGTCAGATAACGAATTTATTAATGGAATTTTTCAGGTCAGAAACATTTAACCCCACCCTCTCATGAATATTCAATAGAGAACCAAGGGAGGTCTTTTTTGGATGGGGGGAGAGGTGGGGAACACCTTAAATCTGCCCATATTTACTGTGAATCTTAAGAGTTCTGACTTCTAAAGAGACAAGGCACTCCACGGGGAAGGACTGGCAGGGTCCCACAGACAGAAAGTAAAAATACAGGAAGTTCTCTTCAACCAATGCACAGTCAGAAAGTGGAAATGGTCATTTCAAAATACACACGTGACTTTTTCAAGGGTATTACAACTATTTAAGATCTAATGTCTGTGAACAAAATCGGGGTGCATTTTGAATAAGCAATTCATTCTTTTAATAAACATGCTTTTCACGAGGCATCCAAAAAACTCATGCATGCTTTTACAAGTTGGACTAACTACCTTGTTTACTGGTCAGTGTTGATTCTCTAATAGTCTCCAGAGCATCAAAACAACAATAAACAAATAAGCAAGCAAATAACAAACCTTAGACGCCTATGAGCCAGCTGGGAGATGAGTCTCCCAGGGAATACCGGCCTGAGGCACTGCGGCAGCTACACAGGCACCATGATGCTGGCTTTTAAGCACAGGGGGCCTCCGAGGGCGGAGCAGTGGGAGCAGGAGGCCGGGAAGGCGGCTGTGGGGGTGGTGCTTGGAGGATGGCTGGCTGGAGAAGGGGAGGAGACAGTGTGCTGAGGGAAGTGGCTTAGCAAGCTGAGGCCACCTGGAGCCCTCCCTGTCCTCTCTCCACACGTGGCCTAGTGACTCAGAGACTACTTCTAGGCAAGGAAATGTCCCCTCAGTGATTAAGGTGGCGAAGCTGCCTCTGCCCAGGCCTCTTTGATGAATTCTGGATCCCCGGGGACCCCCTTCTGTGTGGGCCCCCTGGCCCTTCGAGGCACCCACTCACCTCTCCCGCCGCTGCAGGGCAGTAGGAAATGCTAAACGTCAGTCACTTCTAAGACTCCTTAGCACCACACACTCAGCACCACGAGGGCCTTTTGGAAAGGCTGGGCAAGTGCCAAAAAATTACAAAGTCATTTGACTTGGGAATGGCTTTAGAATTGGTTTCAAAACTTGAATACAAATTGCAATCCCATTTTGCAGAGGAGGAAACAGGTTCTGAAAGGCAGAGTGATCTTTTTTTCACACCCAGCACCACAGGTCCCGTGGGGGAGCAGATCCTGAATAGTTACGGAAAAGAGAGGCCAGCATAGCAAAGTGAGTAGAGGGTCTACTGTTTAAAAAAGAGTGCAGGAAACGCTAAGTGCTGTACTTAGAAATATTTTTAATGCCCACATCCTAAGCGAACACCCACAACAGATACAGCCCTTGTTCAAACACCACATGTTAGGAGGCCTATCAGTTGCTGAATGAGTCCACTGTGCACTGGCTGTGTGCTTAAGAACAGATTACCAGGATCCCACCCCAAACTCCAACCACCAACAGCACCCCTGGGACTGAAATCATGTGTGATGTTTGGTTCTGCAGAGCTTCAGCTCTGACCACAGATGAAGGTGAAAGGCTTTACTGCCCATCTGAGCTGAGAATGAGGGGAGAGTCAGGAGGGAGCGCCAGGCGGGACTCCTGTGGGGAGGCACGCGCAGCGGTGAGGGGGCCTCGGCAGGCCTGGCCAGGAGCTGCTTGGAAATAACCAGAGAAAACCGCGGGAAGGGACCGGCTCACACACTTCAGCAGCACCGAGAGCCGAGACTCGCCTGGGTAAGTCAGGTGTGTGTCCTCATGGGAGACACTGTGGTCTAAGTCGCTGGAAAGTTGACCTGCCAGAGTCAGTGAAATAAAAATGGATGAACGGCTGGATTGGAAAATCAACCGCGTGGTGAGAGGCCACGACCTTAACTCAATTCTCCATCTTCTTCCAAAGGACACTTGTGTTAACACTTATTTCCTCTCCCTTTCCAACTAATACAGTACAGTATCCAGAACACGGCCCGGAATGGCGCCGTATAGAGCTCTGATCAATGACTTCTGTTGTTGGAGAGAAAGCGCTGAACGGGAACCCCAACTGCAGGCTCCTCACCAGGACTGCCACCCGCAGCCACTGGAGTCACGATGGGCAACAAGCAATACCCATTTCCAAGATCTGGGCAGGTGTCTCCAAGGAGCCACTGTTCCTTCTCCATTTAAGGGGAACTTTTATTTAAGAACGCGAGTCAGGCCATCCTTCACGTGGAGGGAGGCGTCAGTAGCGCTGCACTGCTCGTGTGTGTGTCTCTGTTGCCTGTGTTGGCCACGAAGCGATTGATCAGGCTGCTTTCCTTCTGTGCCTGTTTGGCCAAGGGAAAGTTCTACCTCTTCCACGAGAGTTTAAGTTTCTCTTTCTGACCTCCTCCCAGTTCCCATTAGCATCCTCACTTAATGCAACATTTTCTAATGTCAGTGTCCTAGTTCATTTATATTTATAGTAGAGGCGTGGTGCACAAAATTCGTGCACTCAGCAGAGGGGGGGGTCTCTCAGCCCGGCCAGCACCCTCTCACAGTCCTGGAGCCCCACTATCTGTCACCCCACAGAGGGAGGCCCTGCCCACCCACGGCAGCACAGTAAGTCGGGTAGCCTAGGTCTTCCTCTGCAGGGAGGGAGGCCCCACCCACCTGTCACAGTGCTGTTGGCTGGCTGGTGGCCTAGGCCTCCCTCTGCAGGGCGATCATGGGGTGATGGCTGGGCCCCGATCAATCACATTGCACCTGCCTTGGCTGGCCTGGCACCAGTGCGTGTCATAGTGTAGACAGTGGTTCTGCTGCTCAGCCTTTCGGTCAATTGGCATATTGCACTTTTATAGATGGCATGACTTGTCACCTTCAGGTGGCTTATGGTATATGGAGAGGTATGTAAGCTATGGAAAACATTTAACTCCCCGCTCCAAACCTCTCACTCTAGAGGGAAAGACATTCATTAAACACCACTAGTAAACAAAGTCACATATGGACAAGAAAAATGGCAACATTGTGTCCTAACTCTGCATCTGATCAACAGTAACAGAGCCCTCTCCTAACACTGTAATCCCTAGTCTCACCCTCGTGTGAAAGTAGACTGAAATGCTGCTCCAACAGGTTTCGCTATTGCAGTGAAGAGTGCGGAGTTCTCAGAGGTGCACGCCTGAGGGAAGGAAGTCTCCAAGGGCTTTCCCCTTCGATGCCAAGAAAGGAGAACACTGCGAGTCCTCATCTCCAGGCGGAGTGGCAGCACGGCAGCCCCTGCAAGCCGTGGGTCTGCAGCTGAGCCAGAACTGGGTCACTCAAGGGGAAAGAAGAGATGGCTCATGGGGAATGAAATTACATTTGATTTTTTTACCATGTAATTATGTAGAGATCGCTGAATATCTGGTAAAGGCAACTAGCCACCTTTATGTAGTGAAGTCAGCTTTTCGGGAGATCTGTCGTGTGCAGCAGGAGACGAAGAGGTGCACAGAGTGAGTCCCTACTTGCCCTCTGAATGGTGCTCCCAGGTCTGCCTCCTGGGCAAGGTCACCCTCCTGTGACCCTAGACTGACATGCCCTCCTGCCAAAACCTTCATTACGCCTGCCCTCTGCTGGTAAGACCAGCCAGCATTCGGAAATTTCAACTCCCTCAAGGTATTCAGACAACTTTTAAAAGCTGGAGAGAGAGAAGGCAGGGAATGACCTGTCAACGGGAATATACGTGAAGAACTTCAGGGAGCAGGAGGCGCTCGGGGTAGGTGGCACCCCCGGGTGAAAAGGCGCCTGGTCCAGTGTGCTGCCCTGAGGACCTCCCTGCCTTCTCCGCCGCTCACTCCCCAGGGACAGCATGTTGGCGCATTTTCAATAAAACACCTTCTTGGCCGTGAAGGGCCACTGTTCCCATTTCAATGGTCCCCAAGGTTTCATGATACAGGATCCTAACTGCCTCTGGCATTCGTGAGATGCCCATGGGGTGGGGAGTGGAGAGCTGTCGCCTCTCCTTTGCTGAGTGAGAAGGCAGTGGCTCACACCTCACCTGCCCCAGCCACAGAGCCCGCCAGCCTGCAGGAGGCTCTGGCCCTGGGGCCTGGGAAGCCGAGGCCTGCAGATCCCCGCTGGCCATTTCAGACGCGTCTCCCACACGGAACAGGAAGCTCAGCAGTAGCAACCTCAGAAGCAGCTGCGAAGCAGCACCCTTGACAGGGCCTTAGACACCGAGTACATGCTTATAAAGAGCACCAGTCCTGCCACAGCGACTCTAACCCCGGAGGCCGTGCCAGGCAGAGGCATCCCCCCAAGATAACCGCCGTCCACACTGGGTGGCACAGCAGACATCGGGGCCCTCCAGCTCTCCATCTCTCCTTCCTTCACAGCCACTGGCCCTCTCTCTCCACACCCTGCTGTAAGAGCAGCAAGCTTTGTCTTCTGTGGAGAGAAGACATGGGCTAGTTCATGGGGGGCACTGTGGGGGCTGGGGGTGTGGTCAGCACTCAGGGACAGACTCCGAAGCCCACACCAGACAGACTGCACAGGCTTCGGGCTCTGCTTCCCACTCGGAAGGATCCTGCGGTTTGCAAGCAGTTCCACAGCGGGCTCCCGGGCAGCCTAGTGCAGAGGCATCGGAGCTCCCCTGGCCCGAGGCCTCCGCGTGTCTCTCTAACCCAGGCCTCCCTGTGACGCAGGGCTCTACCTGACCTTGCCAGGTGTCACAGTGTGACGGGCACCACGCCACCTCTCTAAGCCCACACTTCACCTGAACAAGGAGAGACAGGAATGACACCCTCTAGCTTCTTTAACACTGATGGCATAACAGCTCCCATCACGGATGGCTTATGACTGCGGGTTCATGTCACACCAGCAGAGCACTAGCCTCGAGGTGCTGCCTCACTTTCAGTTAAAGTCCTGATAACACCGCAGTCCGGCGGGGCTCAGCTTGTTGGAGTGCTGTCCAGTGCCCTGAGAGGCCTCGGGTTTGGTCAGGCACATACAGGAGGCACCCAATGCTTCCTCTCACATCGGTGTTTCTCCCTCTCTCCTCTCTCCTCTCTTCTTCCTCCTCCTCCTCCTCCTCCTCCTC
>PVJC01012777.1:11301-39193 GCA_004026665.1 Murina feae | reverse complement strand
GGGTAACAGATCAGTCATGGGACTTTTATGCATGCATTTAAGCATAACCAATGGACACAAAACACTGGGGGGTAGGAAGGCGGGAGGAAGGGCAGGGGGAAAAAGAGATATATGTACTAATCTTTGTAAAGCTTTATGTAATAATAATTTTTAAAAAATTAAAAAAAGAAAAATAAAGAACTAAAAGAAAAAAAAAGAAAAATAAATAAAAATAAATAAAAATACATGCCTTTTTAACATATGGTGCTTTCAAAAATGCTAATAGTAATTGAAATTAACATATTTTAATATATTTAACAAATTCTTCTATAAGAATTTATATATGAGGGATATAAAATTTCATATATGGGCATGGACATAAAAATGGCATATTTTTATCAGAACCATAAATAATAATGAAAAACAAAATACTGATTTCAATGTCATCTTGAATATAGAAATACAAAAAAAAAAGGACTGTTTGAGTAAGTATACATAGTTGTTAAGTCTGAAATTAGGGGCATCATGTATTGGTATTAGGATCGTGTATTGGTATATTTATTTTTGATTGGTGCATTCAGTTTGTAATAGGTTATGATTAATTTCTTGGCTTTTGCACATTATTATTGTATACTTCAAGTGCTTCAATGAAAATAATGGCTTAAAGAAAATCTTAAAGATTTTAATTACCTGAAAATGTACATTTTGAAAAATCATACATTTACAATCATACTGTTCCTAATAGTACCTAATAAAGTAATCTTTATCATTTTTAATGCAAATGGATTTATCTCAATAAAAAAAAACCTGGAAATAATTTAAAAATAGAAATAGAGATTAAAATTTTTGATCCAACAAAACAATGTTGCTACAAAGGAAATAAAAACACACAATAAGAACATAGGTGACAGCCCTAACCGGTTTGGCTCAGTGGATAGAGTGTCGGCCTACGGACTCAAGGGTCCCGGGTTTGATTCCATTCAAGGGCATGTACCTTGGTTGCGGGCACATCCCCAGTAGGAGGTGTGCAAGAGGCAGCTGACCAATGTTTCTCTCATCGATGTTTCTAACTCTCTATCCCTCTCCCTTCTTCTCTGTAAAAAATCAATAAAATATATAGTTTTAAAAGAACATAGGTGACAATGTAATTATTATTTATTAAATAACAGTCACAATCAGATGACCTAAGTTAAATGATTGTTTTTGGATCAGAATTATATGATCCTAATTATAGATCCACAGTTACTGAACTCAATCACTAATTTTGTCAGACATGAGCAGGATATAAGATATATGGAATTTTTTAATGTAATGAAATAATTAGTACAACATAATGAAATAAACAGTTTAGAATCACCCAATGTTTAGATTTTTAAATTAAACAATGGATGAAAACAAATGCATAGGGTCAGGCTGTGACTGATTGCAAAATATGTTCACAATTGCTCCTGTCCCGGTCATTACATCCATGTCACTTTGCTGCTTCTCCTACCAGAATGTAGTCCATTTCTCCACCCCATAAGCTTGGGCTGGCCTTGAGACTTGCTTTGACAAAGAATGTGGATACTGAGGGTAAAGGGATTGATTACATATCACTTTGAGGCCAGGCCCTTATAAATCAGGAGCCCTATTTTGGTTCTATTGAAGCTCTGCTCTGAGACCGCCACACAAGGAAAAAAGTCGCTTGGAAGATAACTGATCCCTCCCCCCATGTGATAGCCAACACCAACTGACAGCCCTTCTGATGCTCCAGCTGAACGCAGCCACATAAGTGAGCCCAGGCACAGCCAGCAGAAGAAACACCTAACCTTCCCACAGAGATATGAGAAACTGTAATGTGTTATAGCGTCAGCTACTCAGTTTTGGTGGTGGTTTAGCAAAGGCTAAGTGAAACAGAAATTGCTGCTGAGAGTGTAGTGCTGCTTTAGCATGTGGTGTTGGCATTGGGGCCTGGTGAAGAAGGAGGCAGGAGGACACTGAGAGACTGTTAGTGGAGACTGAAAGGAACAGTGAGGGATTGGCTGTAGAAGACGAGAGAACGAGCCACAGGAATTTCATGTATATATTAGTCACCCAGTGCACAGATTCATGCACATTGAAAGGAAATTAATTAGAAGAAGTATTTTAATATTGCTGTTCACCCTTTCTCTGTAATAGAAATGTCAACAAAAACAACCAAATTCATGAACAATAATGACAGATCAAAATACACGTGTGTGATGGGCATCAGTGAGAATTTTATATGTATCGTGCATGCGCGAATCAACGTTTAAATTGCCAGTGCGTGTCATTTGTACCAGCCAGTTGGACGGTTGGATGGCCGGATGGATGTTTGGTTGGTCACTTAGCCTTTTATATATAGAGATATTCTATCATCTTCAGTAACCTGAAGTGGTGTATGTGGCTAGAGAGATGTCCTTGCAGAAGGCTGAAAGGGTCATGGTGTCTGGCTGATGTGGCTCAGCCAGTGGTTGAGTGTCAACCTGAACCAGGAGGTCATGGTTCAGTTCCCAGGCGGGGGACATGCCTGGGTTGCAGGCTCAATCCCCAGTATGGGGTGTGCAGGAGATAGCCAATGATTCTCTTTCATCGATTATGTTTCTGTCTCTCTCCTCCCTTCCTCCCTGTGGCCAATAAAAATATGTTTTAAAAACAATTATGAAAGTGTCAATTAGTGTCTTATAAGAGACTGGAAGAATAAGAGATAAATCAAGAAGGAACTTTTAAATTTGAGAGAATTAAAAGGAAACCTCTGATATGGTAGATTAGGAAATATGATGGTCTGTCATTTCCAGTTTCTCGTGGAAAAAGATTTACAAAGTAAAAAATAGACTTGAGGTAGTAATAAATCATGGGTGTAACTGGAGGGCTCTTTGTAAAGAACTCTGAAGATTTAAGGCAGTTCTTCCCTGAACTTTTCAACTAGACAAAGCAGCATCTAAGAATCTTAAGAGCATTGTCCATAGCCGTTTCACGTGTGGTTCAAAGTTTGTTTCAAACTTTGGATTTGGGGGACACAGCATGTACTCCAAGCACAATTTAAGAAAGCCAAGTAAATTTCAAGTGAAAACACCACCAGCTTGCACTAAGGTAGAGGCCAGTTTAAAATGAGGAGAGGACTTGGGAACCAGATATTTGTGGCTAGGAAGAAGCTTACGAAAACTATCAGCCACAAGCATGAGCCACTTATCTATAATAATAAAAATGTAATATGCTAATTAGACCTTCTGGACAAAACTGGGGCTGCGAGGAAAGCCCAGGTCCTGGGTGCCAGAGGGAAGCCGGTGCAATAGCCAGGGGAAGGAAGGCCTGCTCTTGCACAAATGTCTTACATCAGTCCTCTAGTCAGAAAGATAGGAAGTCTTGCCCCTGGGTTAAAGGAACTGGCTTCATGTGCCATATTATGATCCTTGTTTGTGGCGTCAGATATGGGAGGATGGCGTTCTCTCTTCTTGTTACCAGTGCAGAGAGAACTCGGGGTTGGTGAAATCTTGAATGGAACGTGACAAGGTTTAAAGAAAATTGAATAAAACAAGACTGAGACAGAAATAGAGGAAAGCTGGGACTGGGTGTGGCGTGTGCCCTCTGATAGATGGACTGGGCCCAGAGCCAGCACAGCAACTTTTTATTTATAGCCAAATACCAGGAAGTTTTACTAAGGGTAAATAAAAGGGGGAATGTGTGCGTTCTTGTAGCTTACTCGTGAATAATCACCTCCTGGTGGGTCCTAATCGAATTCATTCCTGGTGTTTGACTAGATTTAGATAAGAACCCTTTTCCTAACACCTGGCTTTTAAGGTCAACTGAGGCATTCCCACCTCTTGGTTAGATATACCCCCAAGATAAGGTTGTGCCTTTATCATGGGCTCAGTTGACATGAATTTAAAATAAATCCAGCGCCTTCCCTGGCAGGGGGCCTTACACAGTGCCAGTTAGATTTCAGAGCTACTTTGGACCATGATGGCTATCTCCTTTTCATTCCTCCCTTCTTTGGAAGAAGCGTCAAGTGAAATGGCTATTCCCTTGGTCTCATCAGTGCGTGCTGGGTCAGTAGGGAGCAGTAACTTCTGTTTTAAGTTTACAAGCCTGGAGACTGGGAGACATTACACGGAGGAGCCTCATCCATATCTGGACCAGATGCAAACCACATGATACTGAACTTGGAGCTTGGTGCCATAATTGGATGAGACTTTTGATGTCTTGAGAGGAGATGCCTGTGTTTTGATGTAGAAAGGATACATACAATGGTGAGCAGAGAACAAACTTCAAATTATGGCCTCAAAGTTCTTTGGTCCCAATATGTATCTTCCTTTGCAATGTGGCTTTGCCCTTCATCCGATCAAAGAGTAGAATGGATTTTCCCCTCTCCTTGAATCTTATCTTGTATTGTGCCAGCTTTGATAAATAATGTAACAGAAACAACTTTAAGTCATCTAATACTCGGCCTTTAGAAATCTGGCAGCTCTTTTTTTTAGATGTCCTAAGTCACTGCCCTAAAACCATTACATAAGAAGGCAGAAAAACAAGAGCCCATGTGAAGAAGAACTCGGATGTCCTATGTAATAGCCAGAACCAACTGGGTGAGGTCAGCCTGGACTTTCCATCTCAGCTAAACTGCAGGAATACTCAATCCAGGGGAAGCCAGAAAATTTGTATATATTTTTTGTATATGAATTATTATTATCTACTTAACTGTTTCAAAAGGTCATTATTATATTGGGTTAGTCTCACAGTTTATATATTTATTTGGGCACAAATCTTTACCCAATGATATATTTATTTAAGAAATACCAAAGTACATAGAAGGAAGTATTCTCAGTTTCATTTTCTTGCAAAGAATCTTCCAGATCCATGAATAAAGTGAAATGAGTAAAAAGTACATACTTCGGCTCTGGCCTATTTGGCTCAGTGGATAGAGCGTTGGCCTGTGGACTGAAGGTCCCAGGTTCGATTCCAGTCAGGGGCATGTACGTTGGTTGTGGGCACATCCCCAGTGGGAGGTGTGCAGGAGGCAGCTGATTGATGTTTCTCTCTCATCGGTGTTTCTGACTCTATCCCTCTCTCTTCCTCTCTGTAAAAAAATCAATAATATATATATATTTTTTAAAAAGAGTACATACTTTGGACTCAAAAAAAAAAAAAGAAAGAAAGAAAGAAAGAAATACCAAGGCACAATAAGCCTATGACCTTTGCTGAAAGGTTATATAGAAATTCCATGACTTTTCCAATATGAATGAAATATCCTGTGATGTCTAAGATATGCTGTCATTCAAATCTAAGTTTGGTGCAATGTGGTGTGGAGTGGGTGGGAGGGGAGAGGGTGTGGATATCCTCATATTGTGCTTGGTTTATTTTACTATTCTAAACCTTTAAAATATTTTCAGAACTTTAAAAAGCCAAAACAAGAAGTGGCTGATCAGCTTCAGTTGATTATTGTTAGTTAAAAATATAGCTGAACCATTTCCCCTAACATTTTAATTTTATCACTGCCAGACCAGGGAAAGCATACAGCATATGCCAGTTAGTCAAATTAAAAAAAAATTAAATCTTCAAAGATTTTAATGTGTTTGGTGGAAGGCAGTTAAATTATCCGATTTTCTAAGGACACATGGATCAGACAATGTACCAGGCAGTGATCTGGCAATAGGTTATTCCTTATAAACACAACAGCAGGGAAGATGCTTTCTTTAAATGAGAATTTTAAATAGGTATGTATGGGGGTGTGAAAAAGAGGAGGTAATGGGTGCACCAGCCTTGGATACTTAAATAGCCCTCAATTTCAGAACATTTTAATATAATCATTTGGAGGGGGAAAAGAATTGAGAAGAGGTTGCTTATAATCTCTGTACCACTTACTGTTAAAATTCATACTTTTCTATGCAGAAATATTAATGTCTGTGATTACAAACTACTGATTGAAAATGATACATAGCATGTGGCATGCCCACCATATTTTCCTAAAATTCAAAAGATTCTGAGTTAGAAAACAAAGCTGGTCCTTCATCTTTTGCATAAAGAATCCTGTATACAGTCTAGCTGACATGGCTCAGTGGTTGAGCATTGACCTATGAACCAGGAGGTCATGGTTTGATTCCTGTTCAGGGCGTATGCCCGGGTTGTGGGCTCAATCCCCAGTAGGGGGCATGCAGGAGCCAGCTGATCAATGATTCTCTCTCGTTATTGATATTTCTATCCTTCTCTCTCTCCCTTCTTCTCTGAAATCAATAAAAATATATTTTAAAAATATTTTTTTAAAAAAATCATGTATACAATACTAAATACAATGGTGAAGGTGCGCCCAACAGCAGAGCAATAACTATAATAAAGAGAAAAGAAGTAATAAGTATAATGAGAGAGTGGAAACAGCAGAACCCAGTATGGAAATCTGTATCAGTGGCTCCTTCAATACCTTCTAATTCTAAATAAAGATAATCAATTTGAATAGTTTTGGCAGAACTCTGTGTGTGTTTTTCCCCATCACTTTTTCCTTCCTCTATTTGTAGACACGCAACATTGCGAAAGAAAATGATCACATGATGAATTAATGAAAATACCTTGTGTCTTTATCGCATGTGAATTCATGTTCCCATGTATACTCACTCGCTTCAGGTTACAAAAGTCGCCTGGCCACGTAGACAGGGGAGGTCCCATTAGCCCAGTTGTTAATAAGAAAATGAAGCATGGGGGTGGGGGGTTAAGACATGTGTCAGAAATCTAGAAAGTGGAATAAAGACTAGAGACTTACAGAACCATGGCCCAAATTCAGGAGGTCTGACTCCTCCTCTGAACTCATTTCCACCTGATTCATTTGCAGATTACTTGTCTCACTTATTTAATAAACGCAGTTGTGCCCTCCTGCGTGCCAGCTCCTGCTCTGACCAGCTGGGGCCACAAGCTCAGAGGGTGGCTTTGGCTCTTCACAGTCCAGCAGGAAGGGCAGGAATCAAAAAAGTAGACCACAGCCTGAGTCCTGTTCATGCAACGCAAGGAACGACCACATAGTAACATCAAATCAGTGAGCGGATAAAAAGAAAGGCCACAGTTAGGAGGATGGCAGCGAGGAGAAATTGCTGCTTCTACCCGGGACATTTCTCCTGAGCAGCAAGGACAACTGATCTCCTTGGGAAAGCTTCGTTTCTGATCAGAGACCACAGAGGCATTTAGAAGAAATACGCGCGAGCATGGGACGGGCTTGCCACACGCAGCTTCTATTGTACAGAGTGCGTTGCTGCTGGCTTTGCAGGAAAGCCGCCGCAGCTTTGAAACCTTTCCTGTGGCGAGTGCTCAGCAAGACCAGCTCAGCCGGAGGAAGCGGGTATTGAAAAATTTCCTGAAATGCCATCCGCCTACAACCCCTGTTCAAACATAAAACTCTACTTTAGTCCTAGTCGTTTACTAGTTAATCACTCCAAATGCAGTGTCTTATTTGGGGTAGGAGAGAGAGGGAAGGTTAGTTGACCACCGTGTTGATGTATTTTATATCCAATGTTTAGCCTAGGTTTTTTAAAAACGTACAGTTCACCCAAATAAATGACTTTTCCCCAGCTAGTGCCTTCAAAGTACAGTTGTTGTTGGTTTGTTTGGGTTTTTTTTGTTTTGTTGTATTTTTCATTAAATTATTCCTCTTTGTCTTAGGCAGGTTAAAGATTACAATCCCATATTTGGGGATTTTGTGTGTGTTTTTTTCTTATTCTCACCTTCTAATCAAAAATTTCTTTTTCTCTCTATTATTTTTCTCAATACCCAAGCAGAAATAAAAATAACTTGACATAATTTCGCTTTTCTACTTTATACCGTGTGTCCCCTTAAGATGTAAAGAGAGCTGTGACTTTAACATTGATATTCCTACATTTGAAATGGAGATATAATGATGAAAAGAGTCAATCTGAAAACTACAGTCAAATCACAGAGTCTGAGGAGCTAGTGTTGGAAATTCCAATCGCAAAAGTGTGCAACCCCAGCACAGAATGTTCTTAGCCACTAGGAAGTCCTGGATGCTCAGTGACGCCCAGGGCACCAGGTGAGGCTGCAGCCTGTGACCTCTTCAGGCCTGGGCGAGGGACATCAGTGACCTTCCTCCTCAGGAAAGACATATTTGATCACAAACCCTATGGCCAAGCCACCCACTGCAGGGACTGTCACATGACACAGAAGCTGGTAAGTGTCCCACATGGGTTTCTTGGGGATCAGCCCTGAACCACATGTTCAAGTTTATGTGTATGGTAACATATTACTTGTAAATTTATTTTTCATGATAATAACTGTAATCTATTTAGAACTTATCATGTGGCAGTCGTAATGTTGCGTACATGATTCCACACATTATCTAATTTAAACTGTGCAAGAACCCTATGAGGAAATATCTCTCCCCAGACCCCACCCCACTTTTGCATGTGAGGAAGCTGGGCTGTGAGGGTTAGTCAACTTGCCTGAGGTGACACAGCGAGGCACAGTGTAGCAGCACATGGCTCTCCAAAGCATGTGCCTTCACTCACTCCACTCCATCCTCATGCCCAAATTGCCCATAGGGCTTTCCAGGATATGTACAGCACCTGATCTTTATCAAACCCTAGAGATAGTCAACACTGACACGATCCCCAATCACAGATAAGGCAACTCTGTTTCAGAAATAAAAATGTCTCAGCAAGTAAGGGCCAAAGCCAAGCCAAGTCCTCCTGACCCCCTGCACCACACAGGAAGGCAACCATATGGCTAGAATCCAGCCCCTAGAGAGAGCACCTCCAAGCTAGACCGTATGTCCCAATCCCTTCCTGAGCTATAAGCACTAAGGACATCTCCTCCCATTGACAATGACCTCCTGTCTTCAGTTCTCCAACCTCTTCCATTCCTCATTCTCAGCCACCTCACCCCTGCTCCAGCACCCTCCACAGAACAGGAAGCAGAATCTAACCAGAGGCACATGAAAGTGTGCTTGCACACAAATGCACAGAATAATGTTGCTTTCTACATCCCTCTATTTGCATCTGCCTTGGCATTCTCATGTACCACAGGGACCAACTCTAGAAGGATTTTTGTCAGTGGGGGTTTTGGGGGATGTGCTCTTACAAACAACATTTTTAAAGATGTGAGGGAAACAAGATCCATCAGAGAACGATGCTGCGCTGAGATGCAGTCATGTCTCTGGAGCTGGATGGTCTTTCGGGATGGTCCTAAATTGGAGCAAAGGCTAGAAGTTTGTCCCCAGACAGCAACCACTCACTTGATATGGGCTACACTGGGGAGCAGGCCTAAGTGGGATGAGGCTGATCCCTTGGTCTGATGATGCATCCTGGGGAGGTCTCAGCTGTGAGCCTTCAGCAGGCCACACTCTGGGCAGCTGGGGAATGAGAGCCTGGGCGGAAGGGCAGGACCTGGGCTGCACCCCACTGCGTGTGTTACATCAGCTACCGAGTTAACTACTGCTCTGAACAAGGGCTCCTTTCAAGTAACCAGGAGAATAGCACCTCCCTTCTCTTTCTTGGCATAAGGAGAGAATCAAGATACCTCCTTACCTGTTTGACACCAAAGTCAAACCCATCCCACCACGGGACACTGCCTTCTCCATTTATGCACAAATGAACCCGTCCCCAAGGCCCCCAGGTGCGCTTTCCTAAGGACGGGATTAGAAGTGTGGCCGTACAGAAGAAAGTGCAAAAAGGGGTAAGGAAAGGCTTTATTACCTTCCGTGAGCCAGCCAACTACTCGGAGTCTCCAAATCGTCTCAGCTGTTCTACTCTTTCTACCAGTTTGGGTGGTTTCTCACTAACTCTTTGTCTTTGTCAATGCAACCCACCGAGCTCAGCTCTGCCCTTCTGCCCTCTGAGCCTGCTAACCAAAGGCACCCCTAGATTCCTCCAACCAGACGACTCCCGCAACCGCTCTGTAGTCCTGCCTCGGTCTGGCCTCCATGTAACCTTCATCCTGTTTGACTCGTCCTCCTGCATTGGTGTTCTTCTTCCAGCTCTTACCTATCATTGGTCAGGAGCCTGCACAAATGAGAAGCCGGAGTTGCCAAAGTTGGCATGTGGCCAGACCTGAGCCCAGAATGGGTTGTTGTTGTTTTTTTCCATCAGCAATCTTCTAAGAAAACATTTTAATTTGAGTGTTCTAGGCGTGTGGCACAATCTCTCTCAGGTTTCCACAGACCCATTACTCTCTATTTTCTTAAGCCCCTTGCAGGTAAGTGAGTTCAGATACGTAGAAAAAAGGAAGACTTGGCTTGCATATATGCACAGATGGGAAGTGAGCTAGGAGGCGATATGATGAGAAATCTGAGGACGAGGTAACAAGCAGAATCCAGACACTCCCAATTTAGAAAGAAACTATTGTCATTTTTGATATGGTTATTTTAATGATATCTTTGGGCAAAGAATATATAACATATTGCATGTAATAATATACTATATATTACATTAATTTTGGTTGCTATGTGATGGTTTTAATTATATCCTTGAGGAACGTAAAAGAGGTTTCCTGTTCTCTTTCTCCACCCCGCTTCCCAGTATTTTAAATTATTATACCTTTAAGTACTTTATTTCAAACTGAATTATTTCAAGGAAATTCAGAACAATTAGAACTAAATAAAAGTTACTTAAACTAATGTAAAGATATGAAAGAAACACATATAAGATTTAGGAGTTTTTATAAATAACCAAACACCAGACGCCAACTTTCAGTCCGCTGTAAGAGTGCACGGTAAAGCATATATAAAACTTTGGGAATCACCAGTCCATATCAAGAGCAAGCTTGTTATCGGTGCATCACTATACCTACATTTATTTCCTCGCAAGGAAGATGACTCAGTCTAATTAAGTTTGGGGGCCATCACTGAAGAAATTGGTCTTCATGTCAGAAGCAAACTAGAGTGTATCTGGCAACCCACCCACCCTCCATCTAAACATAGTGGTAAAGAGGAGGGATTCTGAGTTATCCTCACATTTTATGTCTGAAAACAATAAAAATTAAAGATAAGTTGAATTAATTCCATTATGCTCACATAAAGATATGAAATAAGCCAAGGTACTTTAAAATTTTGAGGTTAAAAACAAGAATACTGGAAGCAAAAGGAAAATGAAGTCATTCACAGACTATGACAAATTTTTGACTTGAGATTCAGGCTCCAAGAGTTTTATTCATTAATTTGAAGAAGATAGTCAACTCTGTCATAAATGGCAGACACAATGCACTGATGTCTTAAGCTTTAGAAACCATTTCTTAAAAATACCTAAATATCAATCCTCTAAGTTTCTGTCTTGAAATTTGGCTGTTATCTTAGCGTTCCTAATAAATTTTCACTGTTCGAGCTTCCATTATCAATATCTGTTTTAGGTTTTCCAAAATCATGAGCACAAATCAGTGCTATTCATTTCACTTCCATTGGTCTTAGGTTCAGATAAAATAGAAATAATAATTTTAAACTCAGAGTTATTTTAAAGTATATTCTACATAATCCCAATTTTGTTATAGCAGGGATTAGAATTATATTAGAAGAAAAAAATACACACACACACACACACACACACACAGAGACAACAATAGTACCTTTTATCATACCAGGAGTCTTGAAGCTTGTTTTTCTCATATCCCGCCTATTATAGGAAATTTTGGAAGTTGACCTAATTCAATTTGTAGCTAAACAAAACACTGCTGCCATCAGGGGAACCTGCAACTCTGCTAGTGGCATCCTCCTGAGGGGTCCCTATAGCAACGCCTCTATCTCACTCTTCTCTCATTCTTTAGCCTGACCCCCTGCTCAGTGACCAAATGCACTGACCCCCGATGATGCCAGTATTTCCGCAAAGGCAGTTCCACATTGATTTATAAAAAGTGCTTCAGATGCACTTTCAGGAGAGAAAAATAACAGCTCTCAAGTCAATATTTAAGAATTCAAGCAGTCTCATTCTTTTTAAAATCTTAGTAACTTTCTAGGTTGAAAAAAATTGTTCAAATTATTAAAAATCCCACATTACAACCTTAGATCCACAAGTAAAGTTTTAATTTTAGAATTTGGGAAAAAGAAATTGAATGAATCTTCTGTAGACCAATCTTATAAGAACATTTACATGTCTCATATTTATATCTACACAATCTTGTTTATTTCTAATTTGTTCTTTGAACTTGCTGAAATTTTTTCCAAATATCTACTAATGTTGTGACACATGATAAAAATTATAACCACAATATAAAATACATATTATAGAAAGTTGGCAAGGGAATCATAGGTTTTAGGATATATACACAGCCCCAGTTGGGTAGCTCAGATGGTTAGAGCATTGTCCCAATACACCAAGGTTGTGGGTTCAATCCCCAGTCAGGGCACATACAAAAATCAACCAATGAATGCAAAAACAGTGGAACAACAAATCGATGTTTCTCTCTCTCTCTTTCTTTCTCTCCCTCCCTTACTCTCTTTCTCTAAAATAAAAAGAAAGTTTTAGCATTTATAAAAATACATACCAAGAATATTGGAGAAGTTTTATATTGTTTAGGTACAAAAAATATCACTTTTGCTATCTTTTATTTTGTTCCTAGAATACGCATTTAACAAAGGCAAGGAAGCTAAAAAGTTTCTGTATGTCAGGAGAACCTAATATTTATTTACATAGTTCCTTTTGCCTCCACCTGCTTCTGAACACTCAGATCAAGGCTCCATCAGAAATTTAACACATTTCAGCACGTATTTCCTAAGCAAATCTGAGCCATTCTGTTTCACTCATCTTGACGTGTTTGGGGCTAGCAAGTAAGTTAATTAATTATTGGGGGTAAAGTAACCCTGCAGCCTTTGAGAGCAAGCCCAGGGTTTGGGAGTCACCCTTGAGAATGGCATGTGTAGCAGTGAAAAGTGTGGACTTAGTAGTCATTAGGCATTTCAAATCCACACAGATTTTTTAAGTTTTTAAAAATTTTCTATTATGCATATGCTCCTCCCTGCCAAACACCAATACAATCAACATTGAATCTTCAACCTTATTATTCTTGAAAGTTTCACCTATATTCGCACAGGAATGAACCAAAGATTGCTCAACTTTAAATCACTTTAAAAATCCCCGTGTAAACACTTGCTTTGCTGCAAGAAATTTAAAAAGGCACCTCTACGGAAGGACATACTTCTAAGAAATAGAAGAAGAAACTAAGAGATGGTCTGCAATGGATTTACACATAAATAGCATGTCTTATTTTTCACATTTCTCATTTAAAGCTTCTCTTTTTTTATATTTTATTGATTTTCTTTTTACAGAGAGGAAGGGAGAAAAATAGAGAGTTAGAAACATGATGGGAGAGAAACATCGATCAGCTGCCTCCTGCACACTCCCACTGGGGATGTGCCCACAACCAAGGTACATGCCCTTGACTAGAATCGAACCTGGGACCCTTGAGTCCACAGGCCGACACTCTATCCACTGAGCCAAACCAGTTAGGGCATCTCATTTAAATCTTATTTCCAGTTGGAAAGCAGCCACTCGGTACCAAGGGCAAGGAAATGTGGGGGTGAAAAGTCAGATTAAAGGAGGTTTGTAGTCCTCAGGAGGACTGAGTTTCTTCATTGGCCTTAAGGATTTATTGCACACAGATTATGTGCCAGGTACTAAGTGGAGGGAGAATTCTGGGAGGGGTGGGACTAGGTGAGCAAGGAGAGAAGAGGAAAAAGATGGGATCCTAAACCTAACTGCTTTATAAACTTAGTCCCTTTACATCTCAAAAGTATGGGGTTTTCCTCTCCAACAATATAGTTGTGTGGTGCGTGTGTGTGCATGTGTGTGTGTGTAAAAACATCAGGAGACTATAGCAACCTCACTTTTATTTTATTATTCTGAGAGGTTGAACCTGTGGGCATGTGAGAACCCAGCGTGGAGCATCTTAGCTCTTGGACATAAAGACAGCAATGCCCAGGAGGAAAGACATGGGCAAGATAAGGATGCTGACTTGTTCAAGAATAACACGCTCTCTCCTCTCAAGCTAGAGCAAGCAGCCAGCCTGCCCTTCCCTGCGGTTTCCGTTTGCATCGTCAGGGGCGATATTGTTTCTTTTGGGGAAGAAACGATGCAAACATAGAGAGAGAGAAAAAAATCCCAGTTACAAAACAGCAATGACAAAGAAATGTCATGGGAAGGAGGCACGAGAACAGGAAAATGGATTTAGAGGCAGGATCAGTCTAATCCATCACTTTCCAAATTATATGAAGAGCACAGGTAAAATAGCATTTGGCAGTAGCTCTCAAGTTCCTGGTAAGGCTTAGAGGTAAGGCTTAGAGGAATTATCAAGTGTGGGTGCCAAATGGACATCAGACAGGAAGGGACACACAGGCCACTTTGAGCAAGGTGTCTTATGGGATTATCCACTCGGGGCTTGGCCTGACTCAAATAGTAATTTCACAAACCACACCAGTTATGTGAGTGGCTTTTGTCACTTAAGGCTATAACCTCAATGGTAGAAAAATAGCCCATAAACCCTTAGGTTTTTGTGGCACTGTAAAGTGTCCTTTGGTTTCTAGGTATTATTTTAAACGTTAACCAAATCATGCTAATTTTTCAATAATGAAACATTTCTTTTCTCACGATAACATAAAATTGTACCTTCTTTTGTTTTTCTAAGCTATGCAACTCATTTGTTTTTTAAATAGCACAGCTTTTTATGAGCGGGTTGCTCTCTATTCCCATAGTGAAATGTATAGAATAGATTATTCAGATGTTTCTATTGAATTCTTTGTCTCCATTCTAATGACCTCTTCCATTATTCCCTGAAGCAAAGGCAATGGAGAAACAAAAAATAATACTTTGTCTTCTGGCTTGATGCCTTCAGTCTAAAACTGGGAACCTGTTAGAAATTTAAATTCCTCAGCCCCACCCCACACCTACTGCATCAGATCAGCGACCTGTCCAACCAGACTCCCAAGGTGGTTCTCATGCAAAGTCAAATATGGGAGTTACCATCTGCACCACAAGCTGTAGAACCCGAGACATCGTGGTGAACAGCTTGCACCCAAAATTCACTCCTGGGCTAGTCTCTCCACCTCTCAGTTTCCTCACCTGTAAAATGCGGATGATGCTGATCAGAGCCTCATAAGATTGTTGGAGGATAACATGAGTTAATATCTGAGAAGCACGCAAAGCAGTGCTTAGTATCTAGTTTAGCGCTGTTGTGAAATAAAAATAAAAACTAGATAAAAATCAGATTAAAGAAGCAATCTGATTTCTGAGCCAACTCCTCTAACCGTTCAGAAATGTCATTTCTTTAATATGACCTTTGCTCCTTTCTTTCCTTTGATTCAAACTGGCCTCCTCCTTCAGCACCTGACTCAGCCACCTCCTTCTCCCTTGCACGTCCACTCAGCACAATGGGGGTCTGATCAGCACCTAATACTCTTAGGAACAAAGACTCGGGTCTGTTGACCACAGAGACAGAGTTTCAGACAAACTAGAGACAACAACTAGGTTTCAGTTGTTTCTGCTCAGGGCCCAGAAAAGTGGTGAAACTAGAAGAAGCAACGCCCTGGCTAACATCAGGACCAGATGTGCTGGTCAAATACCCCTACCTTCATGCTGGACACTTAGTAGAAACCCTGATCCTCACTGTGACCTTAACTCCCTTTCTTACCATGCTTATTCCCCCCTATACAACCCATCCCCTGGAAGCCACTTTGAGCGTTGGCTTATCTGTGGCTCTGGGTGTGGGTCACTTCCCCAAAATAAATACTTTCTTCGCTGCAGACTCGTGTAGGTGTCTTATTGGGCTTTGATGAGTGCAGGCAAATGGAGCCCTTTAATATCTGCCCTGGCTGGTTTAGCTCAGTGGTTCTCCTAGCTTTCCAACCAAAGTGATACGTCTCTATGTCCATCTCTTCCTGACACTGGGCTTTCCTGGGAATCCTCTGTATCAGGCTAGTTAGGACATGGCGCCCTGGGCCAGGGCTCACCTTGATGGCAGTCTCCAAACTGTTGTGAGTCAGGATTTGATTCTTTCTTTTCAGTGACTTAGGCGACCAAGGAAAGATTTCTCTCTGGTAGAGAAAATATCAGCATTTTGTTTTCTTAAATAATTTTAAAAGGAGAGAGTAATATGTGACTCAGGCTTACTTTAAAATTGCCTCCTGCTTACTTGCTATATCCAACTAGCTTGCTATTTTTAATGGGTTATAAAAAATTTTTAAATCCTCACCTGAGGATATTTTCTCCATTAATTTCTAGACAGAGTGGAAGAGGGTGGGGGGAGAGAGAGACATTGAAATGAGAGAGACATCTGTAGGTTGCTGCCCGCACACACCCCTATGGATGCTGGGGAACCTGCAACCCAGGTGCTCTAGATGAGCAATTGAACATGACCCCAGACCCTTTGGTCCGCAGGCCAACACTCTAACTATTGAGCTAAACCAGCCAGGGCAGATATTAAAAATACTTAATGTTAGTTTGGGCATCATCACAATGTTTCACAGTGCCCTTGCAAAGAGATTATCATATTTGTAGGTACAGTAACAACTCTCTCCAGTCACTTCCTGATAAGGTGGGGGTGAAAGGTATCTTCAAAACCGCAATCTTGCACTGGCCTTAAAGATTTGGGAAATCTATATTTCTAAAAATAAATGTCTGCAACTTTAATAACAGTCCTTAAGATTCTGGTTGATATTGTCATTACATAATACTTAACATTTTACTGTAACCAGTATGATAACGAAGGTAATTTTTAAAATTACCAAGGTAATTTTAACCAAGGTAATTTTTTTATTGATTTCAGAGAGGAAAGGAAAAGAGAGAGATAGAAACATCAGCAATGAGAGAGAATCATTGATTGGCTGCCCCTGCACACCCCCGACTGGGGACCGAGCCCGCAACCCAGGCATGTGCCCCTTGACCAGAATTGAACCTGGGATCCTTCAGTCCATAGGCCCAAGCTCTATCCACTGAGCCAAACCAGCTAGGGCTACAATTTATATTTGACTCTAATTTCTACAAACAAATGTATGTTTGTATTTTTGCTAATTGTCAATTAATGTTCATTCAGTTCTCTCATTACCCTGGTTTAAGGTGTGGTCCATTTATTATATGTATTTAAAATGCACAAAAATCTACTTAGCAATTAAAACTATTCGTTTCAGTAGTAAATGTCTTGCTTCTTGTAAAACTGCTCATTTCACCTTTTACTGGAGAAGTTGTTCACATTGGAGAGCCTTCCAGGCAATAAACCAAGATCCTTTGCGTGGATTAAGAAGCAGTTTGAGTCTGTGGCCTGCCCAATGTCACCAAACCAATTAGCCACAGAAAGTTAGAAATAATGTTCTTCTCTGTTGAATGCCGCAGATCCCTTTCCTCTGCAGTTGGAAAGAGGAGCTACAGGAAAAGTCTTGCCCTAAGGGTAACTCACTCTCCTTTAGGGGATGAAGGCACTTCCACGGGGAGAGAGCAGAGGTAAGGAGAATTAATGTGAGGACAAAAACGATAAAACAGTGATCCCATGCATTTTGCTCGTTGGCGATATGGTGTCGGTGTGTTTTCCTGGTAAAGCACACCAGCATAAAACACAGAATTCTGGAGCCGGGAGTTGCCTTCAATCTAAAAAGTGGAGTAAGCATTTCAGGAATGTAAACACCTACTGGGAAGGGCGGGTCTTCGTCATTCACTCCTCATTCTCAACTGCTCTAATTAGACAACATGTTGCTGAAAAGCCTCCAGCAGTGAAAGAGAAGGGCTGGAAAAGGAGAAAGAAGTTCTTCTCTAAGGGTGAGGGCCCCTTGGGGAAAAGCTAGAGAGAAAGGATGAAAAAGTAGGTTGGATCCCACTTCTCACAATGTTCCTTCCCTTAGATAGCTCCAGATGATCATTCTCCAAATTTAAATATGGGAATGAATGCTCAAGAAGCTTTCAGAAAACGAATCCTCAAAAAAGCTGCCATGTAACCCGAGACTGGCACAAATTATAACTTCTCTGTGTGGATTTCCCTGTGAAAGTCTGTCATCCTGGCACTCTAGCACATAGATTCAAGAATCAGGGCAAGCATTAAAAAAAAAATCTGATTAAGATGATCAAACACATTCTGATAATAGCACCTACCTATCCCAAAATAACATTACCCTAGAAGGCAAAATTCTATGATTAAGAAACAGAGCAGCTTCATTTTCAAATATAGTAGACTATCGACCTTCAAACTTCAAAGGGAAGGCAGGGGGTGGAGAAGGGGGTTAGGTAAGAGATCAACCAAAGGATTTATAGGGATGTATATACACATAACCAATGGACAGACAATAGGGGGTGAGGGCATGTGTGTGGGGGGGGGATGGTGGCCGGGGAGAGGTCAATGGGGGAAAAAGGAGACATATGTAATGCTATATGTAGTACTTCAAATATATATATGGAACCATAGAATACATTTAAACTTTTTTTTTGAAAAA
This sequence comes from Murina feae, assembly GCA_004026665.1. NCBI lineage: Eukaryota > Metazoa > Chordata > Mammalia > Chiroptera > Vespertilionidae > Murina > Murina feae. Next base: position 20,835 of record PVJC01012777.1, on the reverse strand, counting down.
GGGCAAAATACATTAGGTATGTCATCTCTTTATCAGTTAGTTTCAAAGACATAAGCATGCAGGAATCTCCTGATTCCAACCTGTGAAAGTGGGCACCAACACCAGTTTGTAATTACAATTCGAGCCTCAAAATAAGGGAAGAATGAAGATATACTATATTGACATCTGTCCATATAGATATTTGCAGATGGAATTTAGAGAGTTGTCTAAGGCTTACATCTCTGCTTTGGGCACAACTCATGCAATTCTTATCGAAACTGAAGTTTAAAAACCAGTGCTTTACATCCTTAAAATATTTGTCTGATAATGTAATTATGTTCATTGCTGATAACATTGGAGAGAGCCTTGATATGGCATTTCAATGCAACTCAGCAGTCATCTGAAATGGCTTTCCATTTTTAGAGTGTGTTGTCATGGGGATAAACATGATCTCTGGATTCAGAATGACCGAAGTCCACCACCACTTACTAGCTGTGTGACCTTGAGCAAACATCCTACCCTATCTAAGCATCAGTTTCCTTATGGAGCTAATAGCAGCTGCCTCACAGGGCTGCTGGGGGTTGAATGGGCCATGTCTGTGTAACACACACAGCACGATGCCTGGAACCTCACAGGCCCTTCCTCTGTGATAACTTATTTCATTATTACCTTCCACCTTGCCTTTACCGTGTGGGCATAGCCTCCTTAAAAATATTCAGTTTGAACAAAGTTTCTCTTACAGTCCTCGCAGCACTATCAGTAATGTCCTGAGTAACAGCTATTGCATAATGGGCTGAATAAGAACAGAGTGGACCTGACTGATCCGCAAACATGTCCGCACATGTCTTTCTGGTGGCCATCCAGCCAGTGATAGAATTGCTCCTGCTGTGGGTTTCTTTCTTCTTTATTAAACATGTACCTACCCATCTTTCTTCACTAATGTTACATCGAATCCACATTAGCTCTTTGCTTCATGCAGTTACTGGTATGTATTCACATTCTGTGGCTCTCAGGTGTATACAAAATAAGTATGAAGTGTTATGCATGAGCTGATTGTCAAGGGCTGGTGAGCGGGCGTGATGTTACAACGCCTCAGCTCACAGGTACTGATTCGGAATCACCCGTTAGTGGGTATTTGTGGCAGAAGCACCAGCACATACTACAGTGTTGACTTTTGAGTCCTGTTCTGCACACTTACAACACTCTCACACAGTGGTTTTTTGTTTTTGTTGTTTGTTTCAATAAATTGGTTTCTAAGAGCATATTATATTCAAGATTCTTGATGACTGATAATCCTTTGCAACTAGGTGTGTTCATTTTGCTAAACCTAATCTTTTTTCCATCAGCATAACTTCTAAGGATACACTCCTAAATATGTCAGATGCAAGTAACTAGAGAATCATTACTACAAAACCGTCACTCCCAAAGACGGGTGTTTCCAAGTAAGATAGTGACACCAGACCAAAGGGCTTTCAAAATCTTGGCAAGGGACTTGGGTCACAGCAGGTATAAGAGTAGGACAGCCAGATTCTTAACCTTCTTATTAAAATTAGCTGGAGAAAGTCGACAAATTATCTTACATTCTCCCCAAATTTGGCTGTCAAAAATCAGTAGAAAAATCCAGCTTTGTCTTTGAACTTTCTCAAATCTAACTCCATTTAGGCCATTGGATTTAAGAAGACTAGGAAGCCCTCAAAGCAAGAAGAGGAAATGGAATTGGAATACGACTTTATAATTGAGCATTAACAGAAGGTCTGAAAACAAACAAAACAGATTGTGTGCCAAAGCAATATGTTTTATACCGATCAATTTCATACAAAAAAAGGCTTTTAAAAATAAATTATACTTGAAACCTATATAATTTTATTAACCAATGTCACCCCAATAAATCTAATAAAAAATAAAATAAATTGAAGAATCCATAGAATGCCAACTTTCAATTGTCAGACAATAATAATTGTTCACATAATAAAAAGAGATTTTCTTAAATTAAATCAAGCTTTGTACATAGACTGCCACCATCACTGGGGCTACTAAAGTATTTTTCAATCTTTAGCGAGAATAAAACCTGTTGCAAATGTTTTAATAGAAGGAAGAATTTTATTTACAATTAGCTCAGGGCCATAGAGAAGTCAGATGGCTCAGCTAGAACCCATGTTTGCAGGTAAAAATATAGATACAGCTGCCACGTACTTTGCAAGGGGCTATGCTGCTGAACAACATTCACCAAGGTCATGAAAACAACTGAGAACTGATCACAGCAGAGGTAAGCCTCTCCCTGCCTGATCTTAAACCCGTCACCTTTCATTGCTTTTACTCCCATCCTCAGGCCACTCCCATTCCAGTTTTAATTTAATAGCTCTTACCTTTCTTGATGCTTCTTTTTTCTTTTTTTAAAATATGTTTTTATTGATTTCAGAGAGTAAAAGAGAGAGGGAGAGATAGAAAGATCAATGATGAGAATCATTCATCGGCTGCCTCCTGCACGCCCCCTACTGGAGATCGAGTCCACAACCTGGCCATGTGCCCTGAGTGGAATTGAACCATGACTTCCTGGTTCTTTGATGGATGCTCAACCATTGAGCAACACTGGCCGGGCCCTGATGTTTCTTAAAGGGAACATCATGCTCCACCAGCCTAAATCTCTTTTTGGGCCAACTGGTGACATTGCAGACCCTTGGGTTCCTCCAGATTCACTGAATCAGAATCAGGGCTGCTGGGACCTGGGCTTGGTGTTTATGCAAATATTCCCGGCTGATTCTTAAGCATCTGTTCGAGTCTGCCCTGGCTCATCTCTCTGCTCCCTGATTCACACCACTCACTAACACTGGATTGATTTTTAGAGCACAACTCTGATAACATCGTTCCCTTGCCACCTTAAAATGGGTTACCACCGCCTAGCAGGGTTCTTACGCCATATCCCAGAACTCAAAACCTTTCCCTATCTGGCCTCAACCTACTTTCTAGTCATGTCACCAGTAACCCATATAGGCCTAGTTGAACTGCACTGCAGCTTGCTTCTGCCAAACTGTGCCTTTCCTCACTTCCTAAACACTCCCTGGGCCCATCTCCCCGGCTGCCTCCCCATCCCATCTTTGACCCTGACACCCAGGCGGATAACTTCAGCTTCTCTGTTGCATCTGGTAAAAAATTCCTCTCCTCCTTAACACCTGGTTCACAAGCCAGCTCTCCTGTGATATTCTTGTACCTGTAAGTTCCCTTTCCTCCTCTCAAAATCTGTAGCACCTTATCCAAAACACTTCCAGAGCAGTTCTACATCCTCATAGGAATATCCATGTTTACCAGTTTTTCCACATAGCTAGTCATGCCTGCCCCATAAAAGTGCTTAAAGATGTCTGCGTGTGCACACACATACATGTATAATTAAATTTAAAAAGAAAGATCAAATTCATAATTTATGGTAGTAGACCTGCAAATATGAAGTTATCTCAGCAGGAAGATCATGTTAGATCACCTTGTGATTATTTATTCTATTGATGTCTAGTTTCAAAGGGCCTTTGAAGTGTAAATGGCTACCTTGATTCACAAATAATACACCACAAGCTATAATTGTTTTTTAATATATATATATTTTTTCAAATACATTTTATTGATCCCCTACAGAGAGGAAGAAAGTGGAACAGAGAGCCAGAAACATTGATGAGAGAGAAACATCGATCAGCTGCCTCCTGCACAACCCCTACTGGGGATGTGCCCAAAACCAAGGCACATGCCCTTGACCAGAATTGAACCTGGGACACCTGAGTCCTCAGGCCGACGCTCTATCCACTGAGCCAAACTGGTTAGGGCCACAAGCTATAATTTAAAGTCACAATCACTCTAATAAGAAACTGGTTTTTATTTAATTCTAGAAAATTATACTTCCTTTTTTTGGCAAAATAAATGATGGCTCACTATATAATTTTTAATAGGCCCAAACACAAAGGTTATACTTTTTTTTTTTTTTAGCTCCAACTGTATTATATCAGTTCCTTGCACTTAAACACTATCGGTCACTCATATTGTGGCCTTTTCAACATTTGCTGATATTCATAATTCTTCAATGCAAATTTATTTCATCTTTTCTAAATACATTATGGATGGTTGCTATCATTTAAGTTGTTTTTTAAATCATATTATTATAGCCAGCATTAAGCCATAAATAGGACCTAAAGAAAGAAATAAAAATAAATAAATCAGTTTATGAATAAAAAATCATAAAGTACTATTAAAATGAAATTTTTAATTTTATTAAAGTAGAGGGCTTTTGAAGTCTTACAAATCTTACATGTTTTATTATTGTTTTATTTATAAAGAACAATGATCTAGGAATATATTTACCAAACTAAGTTATTTTGCACTAAAAGGGAATACCTTAAAACATATTATGAATTGTCTGTATTCAGATTCTAAACAGTCACCCCCATTAGAGAACCACGGTGAGCCAGGATTCCTAGTATACCTAGCCTCCTGGGTCACATCCTAAAATCAAGGAAGCTCAGAGAGGAGGGGCCTGTAGGGACAGCACATTCAACGTTCTCTTTCTCACACCACCAGCCCATAGTCTTGGCCTTTGTAGCGACAGCTCTGCCATGACCGGTGGTGTGTCAGTGCTCAGAGCACATAGCATGTTCAGTAAATGTTAGCTTGTTGCATTACGTGGGCACTTAAATAAATTCAGCGGTGACCACTGAACATGAAGGAGTTGGGAGAAAGAGACGGGATTCATCCAAATGCTGCTGGTCATCCCACCAGGCTTCCCTCTGGCTCTCGAGCAAGTTAGAGGAATGAGATCAAGTCCAGATCCTGCTCTTCTCTCAGTCAATCTCAGCATCCGCATACCTCTCAGTGCAGCTGTCTCACCTCCCTGACTATGATTCTGGGTTTAAAGATACGAGATTTGCATATGAGATGGCTAACAGGCTAATGGTGCCAACCTATGAATTTGCCTTCATTTGACTGTTTTTGACCTATAAAATCAGCAATTTCATGTGGTACAACCTAGTAAGTTATCAGGTGCCCATTTGGGAAATTCTTGGATCTTACCTCACATCAGAATGTAATTACTAAAGCAAGATAAGACATTATGAGTGTTGTTTCTTTTCATCACTGCTTTCTTTCTTTTTTTTTTTTTTTTTCAGGGAATATATTTTGTTTTCCTCCTTCTTGTTTGGGGATGTCTATTTTTGAAGCAAAAGTTGTGAAGATAAATATTTAATCTTCACAGCAACTTAAGGTCTGTCCTTTTCATAACACCCATGCTATATTATATAAGGCCACACAAAGGAAGAGAGCGGTATCCAAGGTCACACAACCACGTGGCCGAGAGAAGAGTCACACCACCACCAGCACGTGGCTGCCGAGCTCGCGTTCTTCACCATGACCCTGTGCCATCCCCCTGATACGGGGAAACAGAGTGCGTGGGAGAAAAAAGTTTTTGACCTTGAAAAGCAGCACGAACATGAAACAAGCACAAGATATTAGGATTGCACTGGGTCTCGGAATTAAAATCAGTATATTTAGAAAAAATCAGTGATCAAGAGCAATGAGGAAAACAATGGATGACAGAGGGAAGACTAGAGAAAAGGGAATTTGGCACAGGCTGTTTAAATGTTCAGTAAGGACAGAAACCAGCCTGGAACAACCAAGCAGGAACATTCCCAGGGGCTCCAGTGGAGAGACTGCTGTCTCTTGTGCAGCTCTTGGGCATAGGGGGCCGAAAGCTGCACAAAAGGAGGCGTAGACCTGATCACTTTATTAGTGGCAAGTAAAATACCACAACTAGCTGACAGATAAGATGCTAGATTTCACCACCAGAGGACAAGGCAGGCAGAATGCTTACACCATTATTCTAAAGGCTGTCTACTATTCGATTAAAACACTATGCTTAATTATCCAACCAACCTCCAACATTTACAAATTTAGGTTGTTACAAACTCTCACTGTGACAAATACCTCTGAAAATAAGGAGCATTTAAGAATTCCAGCACTGGAGAAAGTCCAACTCAATCACACTAACTAATGAGTAGCAGAAAAGTAGAGGATGCTCATAGCCTAATGATCCTAACTAGTGCTGCTTTTATGGGATGAACTGCTCAGGCAGGAAGGAGAATAAAGGGAACTTAATCACTTTAGCAAGTTCCTCTTATTTAATATCTTCTTCTCTTTTTCCTTTCCACATCCTCGCTCACACAGGAGCTGTTGTGGCAATCGTGCTATGAGAGATTAGAACACCGCTGTCTGTGGCTGTGTAAGATGCCGAACTTGGTAGCAGGCAGTTCTCTATGTTTTCATCCCTTTAGTTCTCACTTCATTGAAAATCTGGGGTTGCCATTCGTAGTCAAGGGAATGCATTTAGGTCAAATTTATTTTCTGATAGAAATCCTTTTTATACCACATGGAACTCAACTACTATAAATTAGAATTATAGGGATAATACGTCAATTAATTTTAGGCGGATGGCCACCCAGAATTAAAGAGGCTAATGCCTACCTTGGGTTTGTATATGTTTTATTTAAGAACAAAGACAGCAACATTTCATTGCCCATTTACCTTAGATGTAAATGCCTCACATTTTAAAAAATGTTCCACCAGTCCTCTGTCTAAAGAACCTATAAACAGCTTAGCTGGCCTTCAAGACACTTCAACCCCTACCATCTATCTACTTCATCAGAAACATGTCTCAGAGCAGAATGGGTGCTAAGGAAGATAGTAGAGAATAAAACATCAGTGTCAACAACAAAAACCACAGAAACTTTAACAGAACTGTAATGTTGAGGCCCTGGGCTCTAGGCAGTAAGGATGCAGAGTGTATTATGTGCTCTGTGCCTAGAAGTGTCTTAGCAGTGGACCAAACAGACAATTTACATGTAGATGACATCTATAATGAGGAAAACACTGTGACACTGAAAAGATCAGTGATCTAGCATCACACGAAAAGGCAGGTTCTTCTGCAAGGATTATTTTATGGTTTCACTCTGAGCAGATACAAATTAGACAGCCAATGAAAGGCCTGACCAGTGGACAACTAGGTTGTAGGACAAGCAAGGTCAAGAGAAAGACAATGAATTCTCTCAGAGAGCCAAGCTGCCCCTCAGTATGGATGGTAGCGAAGGGGAGGGAGAGCAATGGGTTATGTCAGATTTACCAGAGGAGCTCTTTCAAGACACACACATCTTGGCTTTCTTCCCTTGCAGCTCTGGTAAACATTAGCGGAGAGAAAGGGAGACATGCCCCTTTTAAAGGACCCAACTACATTTCCCCCTCCCTCTTTTGCATTGAGCTTGGCCCGGGGATCACTGCCCTGGAGAGACTCATCCAGCTGGGCCCTTGGGAACACAGCCAGCACAGGAGCACCTTCTGAGACAGCAGCTTATCCATCTACAACTCCTCTTAGTTATTTGCAAAAGCAAACCTAAGAAAGCCCAGAGTTTTAAATGCTTTCTTTTTCAATCTTTCCTTTTAATAGATATCATAGGTATTTGCTAACCATTGTATGGGATTACTAAAGAAATATATAATAGCCCTAACCAGTTTGGCTCAGTGGATAGAGCGATGGCCTGCGGACTGAAGGGTCCCAGGTTCGATTCCCATCAAAGGCATGTACTTTGGTTGCAGGCATATCCCTAGTGGGGTGTGTGCAGGAGGCACCTGATCAATGTTTCTCTCTCATTGATGTTTCTAACTCTCTCTCCCTCTCCTTTCCTTTCTGTAAAAAATCAATAAAATATATATTTTTTAAAAAGAAATATATAATAAAGAAATAATCTATGAACAGTCTTGGTTACCTGAGAAAGGAGAGTAGTAATCTCAGAAAACCATTTTCTACCAGGAAATTCCATATACTCTCATTCAATTTAAGTTCTTATCTTACAGGCTTTAAGTAAAAATTCGCTAATGTGAAAATATTTCATCCACTTAACAGAAAATCAATCACAAAAATGAGTTTGGGTAATAAATGAGTCTAAACAGATAGAGGTACAGGACATAAATTGCAATTTGAAAGCTACAGAAATAGAAGCAAATGGGGACGCTTTGTCTGAGAAGTCCGCGGTTAACAACTAATCCATTAAATCACATCACCCATGAATATTTGACAGCTTTGGATCAGCAAGAATGTGCAATGCTGAGGGATGTTAGGGGGACAGCAAGTATGACAAGCCACTGTGGCTGTCTTAACTAAACATGAATTACAGTTATCCACTGGAAATATTTACTGAAAAAGAAATAAAAGATTTAGAAAATATCAGATGAATCGATTGTTTTTTCTTAAACACAATCTTTCATATGGCACCAGTTTGTTTAGTTGCTAGTTTGAAACTACAGTCTCAATATTAAAGCATGCTTATAAGAGAATCAGAACCCATTTGCCCGTTTGTTTATTTATTTCTTTACAATAACTTTGTAAATTGTGTTCTATCAATGAAAGCTGATTTTAAAAAACAACAACATCTCAGATAATAAGAAAACTTTTAAGTTAAGAAATTGATGGGGGGGAGCAAATCAATTTTTTCTGATACTATTCCAAGTAGATCATAGTACATTACCTATTTTTTTAAATATATTTTTATTGATTTCAGAGAGGAAGGGAGAGGGTGACGGAGATAGAAATATCAATGATGAGAGAAACATTGATCGGCTGCCTCCTGCATGCCCCACACTGGGGACCCAGGCATGTGCCCTTGACAAGAATTGAACCCGGGACACTACAGTCCCAAGGCTGACACTCTATCCACTGAGTCAAACCGTCTAGGGTACATTATCTATTTTTATATAAGTTAAATGGTTTTTTACACTGTATAAAAAGACAAAGACAATTATTTTCATAATTATAAACGTATTTTCTTTTAACCACAAAAAATAATATTTAGCCCTAACCGGTTTGGCTCAGTGGATAGAGCGTTGGCCTGTGGACTAAAGGGTCCCAGGTTCCATTCTGGTCAAGAGCATGTACCTTGGTTGCGGGCACATCCCCAGTAGGAGGTGTGCAGGAGGCAGCTGATCAATGCTTCACCCTCATCGATGTTTCTAACTCTCTATCTCTCTCCCTTCCTCTCTGTAAAAAAAATCAATAAAATATATTTTAAAAAAGAAAAAAAAATATTTAAAGCCCCAAATTCCAAAAAACCATGAGCTTCCTATATGTTCTAAAAATCATTACGTCTCTTTAAAGAAATCCTGTATGACACCTGCTAGGTATAAAATACTAATCACAACTTTGTCAAATGGTCCTGGCTTCCCTAACTTGTCTGTCACTAACCTCTAGCATGCATCATTTGCTCCAGCCGAACTAAATTACAATATGTTCCTGACCTATCTTGAGAATTTCCACCTTCACCCATTGACTATATTGTTCTTTAAATGTGGCATATGCCCTCCTAGGCACATTCTGAAAGTCATCTGACATCATTACTTTATCATGAAAAATATCAAGGTCCTCCATTTGGTAATGTTCTCCCGATCTCTACATGGCTTCTCAGCACACTAGCATTGCTAGTTATGTTCTCATCAGAGGCCTGGTGCATGAAATTCGTGCACTGGGGGGGGGGGGGGGGG
>PVJC01012777.1:0-11201 GCA_004026665.1 Murina feae | reverse complement strand
TGTGGGAGTGCACTGACCACCAGGGGGCAGCTCCTGCATTGAGCATCTTCCCCCTGGTGGTCAGTGTGCATCATAGTGACCAGTCATTTTGGTCGGTCCACTGTAACAGTCACTTAGGCTTTTATTATATAGATTCTTAAACCTCTATTTTCTTGGTTTCCAAATCATCCTCTTTTCCTGTTTTTTGTTTTTCTCTTACCCTCCTTTATAGTCTCCCCTGGTGTTTTCTCCCCTTTTGCTGAACTACAAATATTAGGGAACATCAAATAAGCAAGGATCGCTGCCTTCTCTACTGACAATCTTCCTTCTAGTGGTTCTCAACCTTCTGGCCCTTTAAATACAGTTCCTCATGTGGTGACCCAACCATAAAATTATTTTTGTTGCTACTTCATAACTGTAATTTTGCTACTATTATGAATCATAATGTAAATATCTGATATGCAGGATGATCTTGGGCAACCCCTGTGAAAGGGTCGTTCAACCGCCAAAGGGGTTGCAACCTACAGGTTGAGAACCACTGCTTTAGGGGATCTCATCCAGATAAATGTCATCTATTTGATCATGAATCACAAACATTGATTTTCAGTCTTGAATTCTCCCCTGAGCTCCAGCCTACTCTACAAAATTGCTTTCTCAACAGCTCCTAACTGGACATCTCCTAACATATCAACGTGAACTTTTCTAAAGTACATCATTGATTCCATACCTCCTCCTCTAAGCCCCAGACACACTGGCCAAATCTCGTTCACAGAGCAATATGCCTGTTGTCCACATGGCCTGGAATGCCCTCACCCATTTCAAGCTCCATCCTTCTTGTGCAGGCTCTGATCAATGAGAACTCTTCACATGTTCAGTGACAACCCTATCTCAAGGAGCATTGCAGAAGTTTATTAAATGGTTAGGAAAAGAATAAATGAGCAATCACCGTGGCTTTTCCTTCCTCATACTTAAAAATACTGCTGCAAGCTACCCCAAACTTTCTTGCTAGAAACTATATATTTTTTCCCGAATTTGGAAACACTGGAACAGAAATCTGTTCACTGAGCTGTTGGGGGGGAAATGTGCCCCTCGTGGGGACTCTGAAAACTTTATAAAGGGGATGTGATGGTAGCAGCTAACTCAGAGTTCATGCTTTATACACTTCAAGGCCACTGTTGCCTCAGCTTTAAGATGCTGCTACTGGGCCTATGACCTCTACAGTTCCATCCCATTCCCATCCCATTTTAAAATTCTATGCTTTTATGCATCAAATATCTGTTATGTCTTCAGTAAAACGGGGCACTTGTATATAGGAATGAGATGCGAGGCTGAGCTGGCTGTTCTAATCAAGGCCATCCAGGTGCAGACCTGGGGCTGATCCAACAGGCTTCTTCACTATGCCTTGTGCTTCTTTCCCAAAAGGGTGTAACTGGAGCAGAGGATAATTTTAAGAAAAGAGAGTTCCTCTCTGATCTGTGTCCCTTGGTTGGAACTTTCTTAGAGAATAATTACTTGTCAATATACATCTAAATGTCAGCTTTCCATAATGAACTATTTTTAATCTATTTTCTCATTTCAAAAATGTTATGGTTATAGTTTAAACTTAAGTCTCCTTAAATTATTCTTATTTCTTTAAGCCTTCCACTACACATGGTGACTGGAAGTATTAGATGTTTAGTTAGACTCAAGGTAAGTGTGATATATAGGCAGAGTGAAAGAGATGGATACAGGAAGCATGATTTTTATAGTTTCAGTTATACCATCTTAAAAATTAATTGAAAAGAGGTCTTCCTCCCTATTATCTTCTCTTCTTGTTGAATTTGACTGCCTTAAGTAATTTGGGTATTATAGACAGTCTAACTGGTTCTCTCCAAAGGTAGAGACAAAAAAATGCCCAACCTCTGCAAACATGAATGCTTCCATATGGGGGAGGAGGGGAGGAGGGTGCAAAAGCAGGTTAATAATAAGAATCTAATAATTAACAAGTAATAATATAAGAATAAGCTCTGTGTTTTGTAAACTCACAACTATAAGTCTACTTTTTCTTGTGCATATGCCCAAGAAAAATGTGGGTGTCAAATTGATAGATAAAGTAAGGTTCAATGAAACTAGTTTTCACATCTCTAAATCTTTAAAGACATGGATGATCTTTCTTAAATTGAATGTGAAGTGAGGAATTTCTTTGACATGCATAGCTCTAAGGGCTTAGATATTTTAGACAGCCAACAGACATTTGAGATTTGAGCAACATGATGTTAGCCTATGAAGCATGTGTAGGCAAATTTATCTTTAGACATCAAAAAGACATGCATTTTACAGTTACTAAAACTCCCTATGGCATTTTCCTCTTCGCCTCAGACTTTCTACCTTATGAAATTTATATGGTTGAGCAAATGCAAGATAAATACCTGTTGGATTGGGTTTAATTCAGTAGCCCAGATACCTGATGTTTTCAGAATGAGTGAGCATAAACTTCAGAGACCATGGGAATTACTCCTCAATTGCAGAATGCATTTCTAATGATAAAATAGTCAAATACAAAGCTTTTCTGCTTTAGGAGAATTCCCTTTTTCTTTCATAGTCCCTTCGGTAACCATGGTATTAAATATCATTTCTTTTTTATATGATGACAATTCTTTTATATGTATACTAGTGTTCTGGTACATGGATTCCTGCACATTGAAAGGAAATTAATTAGAAAAATACTTTAATATAGCTATTCACCCTTTCTCTATAATAGAAGCATGAGAGATAAAAGAAAAGAGAAACATTGATCACACCATCAAAGCTCAGAGGGAAGGTAGGGGAGGGTGGGGATAAGGGGGAGAGGTCAACCAAAGGACTTATATGCACATATATAGGGCTAATCAATGGACACAGACAACAGGGGGGTGAGTGGGGAGAAAAGGGTGGTAATGTAGGGATAAGTACACATATGTAATAAATTTATCAATAAAGAAATTTTAAAAAATAAAAATAAAAAAATAAAATTAGTAAAATGTATATGAAAATAATATATAAATTGATTAATAAATAAAAATAACTACATGATATAACATAACACACCACCAAAGGTAGACTCGCACATCCCCGTGAGGAATCAGGCTCCCTCCTCTCTGGTTCCGGGGTGTGCCACCTGAGGACCACTGCTGCCAAGTCACCACAGCTCAGAAGCTCCTGCATTAAGCATCTGCCCCCTGGTGGTCAGTGTTTGTCATACCTACTGGCCAGTCAGAGGGTCAGGTGGTCAGATGGTCGCTTAGCTTTTTATATGTATAGTTTTTTCTTCATTTTTTTCTGAGATTAGAATTAATCCATGAGCTCTCTCTAATTTAGTAGCAGAATCACTGAGTTGATCAGGTGATAACAAACATACTGCCCTTTTATTACACCTAAACAAGGTGAGAGAGGAAACATTTCCTGGGACTGCAGGAGGAAAAAGCTCATGCTTTGGAGCTCAGATTCAGGAACTGAACATACACATTAAAATATTAAAACCATTCTTCTTTACTTCAATAACTTAAATCTCATTGGTCATTTTTTTCACAATCTGAATGGTCTGTTAGCAATATCTTCTTAAAATAAATATTGTTTCAGCTTTAGGATTTTCAAAAATAACACAGCATACTCTTAATTTGGATATCACATACTCTTAACTTGTAGAATTAAAAGAAAGCTTACTATTTATAGATCACAAAAGGGGAAAAATGTGGCAATTATTCATCACTATTGATAGCTAATAATGGCTTCCAGGAGTCTGAGTAAGTCTGCTTTTTTTTTTGCTGAAAGAGAATCACACAGACTGAGTCACAATAACATATACATATTCAATACTTTGTCTATCTCGGACAGATGATACACTGACCTGTAAGAGCATTTTATGACATAATAAGTAGTATTATTTCTCATCTAACTGGTCTCTGTTAACCCAGATGTTCTGCTGCTGTTCATCTGTGTCACAGAGAAGAGCAGAGTAATTAGTAATTTCAAATGATGTCATTCTTTTTTGTGAGAGATCAGCGGGCTCTTCTCTTTCATCATACTCAAAATAAAAGTGAGTGCCAACATAGGGATGTGATTTTCCACGTTCACCTGACATTTATAAATAAGCAACACAGTCCAGGAAAGTTTATCATTTCTTTAATAATTTCAATAGCAAAAATTCACAGGAAAGAAAAATCATCATTCTGAATTTATTTAAAGCACTAGGTCCATGCCCTTATGAATCTTTCAAATTGTCATAGATTTTTGACTGCAGAACCCACTCGCTCATAAATACTCTATGAGCCTGCCGAGGAAAACATTATTGAGGATTGCTCTCATAAGCGCTTGGAATACAGAGGAAGGTTTTTTTTTCAATACTATTTGGATCTTCTTATCTGATGCCATTAGGTTATCATACAACCACAGGCTTTCTGGAACATCTCCTACTACCCTCTCTTGACATCTGAGCAATCCTCTATAGGTGATACTCAGATTAAAGAACTAAAAAAAAAAAGTAAAATTAAAAAAATCTTTGGTTTATAAAGGCATAAGTCATGGAGGATTTTATTGAATTGAAATAAAGTGATGGATTTTATTTAAATGCACTACTCTGGGAGGCTGCAGATATTTTAATAAATCAACAGACATTTTTGAGTTTTTAGCAACATGAGGTTTTCGCATTAAGCACATGGAGGTAAATTTATTTGTAAACATCAGATGACATGCATCATGCATCTTGGAATTAGTGCTGTGGACATTATCTACTATGACCAGATACATCAGTGTTTTTCTCTTAATTTGCAGACAAAAAATGAATAAACTACAAAAAGTTGCATAACTCTGGTCAACTTCTTTAGTAAGAATCCCAAACTAGAGATTATAAAACTGATCATTTGCGTAACTAAATTTCTACTGCTTGTCTATGGTAAAAATTAAAATCCACTGATATGTTCACTTAAATCAAGCGTACTCAGAAATTATTTTGTTTACACCACTATATCTCTTACTGTGCGCTTATCTTTAAAAAAGCAATGGCAAGCGTGAAACTGTACATCTGTCCTATAGCGTAGAAGATCACACGCAAGCTCTCTAATAAGGTGCCACTAGCAAACGGATGAGTATTAAATACATGGAATGATATCTCATTGGTAAGAAGTGGAAGACAAGGAAAGTGGAGATACAGGAACTATTATGATGATGAAGAGTAACTAGCTGGGTTGAACCCCAAAATAACATGGGACTTGAAAAGATTCTGTAATTTATTTGCAAAGATTCAGCAAGTAGCAGCAAAAGCCAGCAAAACCCATTATCATGAGCCACGACTGGACGATATATTAAATGCAGTAGCACTTGACAAGCCCTGAAACTTCACATACAGTAACAAAAATAAACAGTTTAGCAATAAGAGAATAGATTTGCTTTGGCAAAAAAACATAGAAGAGGTGACAAAACAAGACAACAGATGGCGAGGCTACAAGGAACAGCTGTCACTACCTAGGTAAGAAGGAAATGATAGTCCAAACAGATCTCACCTTTGTATAGCTTTCTTTTAGACACAGGGGTATAAAATGCACCATCTATGTAATAATTTTTATTTAAACAGCTAGTAAATCATGATAATTATGACAAAAAATGTTTCTTAATTAAACAACAACAAACAAAAATCTCCTTTGTGTCTCTTTTATCTTATACAGAGACTTGGATGCAGAATTTTATGATGGTTCATGACCAGATAGAAGCTGTGATAACTTTTCTCCCTTATAGCAGAAATGCTATTTTGCTGGCAGATAATTCAAAAAAGAAACAACTGGATCTGTTGAAAATCTGCCTCTGTATTTTTCTTCTAAGTAATGACAATCTTTCAGCTCCATCTCCTAGGATCAGTTTCCTCTTTCTTCTTGGCTTTGCCCTCAGGCCATCTAAATTCTCCTTGATGTTTAGAGAAACTCAGAAATGGGAAGGATTTGGGGAGGAAAGTTTTCCTCTAGATGGGTTCTTTATTTCATTAAGAAAAATTTGTAATCTGTGTAGTTCTCAGTAATTTTAAATATGAATTTATGTACTGTGAAATTTAAAAGCTCTTACTTAAATATAGCCATGGTAAAAATAATATTTCAATAAGGATCTATATGCCCAGTAATGGTATAACAAATAGTTTTTCTCTCTTTTTTGATAGAAACTATGCTATGATTCTTCTTATGCATTTGTATTGTATTAAAGGTACAAGACAGTCTCAGAAGATCACCTTCCAGGTCTAAGATACCAAAGAGAACTTGGAAATGGGAATGGCATTGTTGATCTGAGGTGGTTCGAGGTGGTCGAGGTGAGGAAACCTTGTTCATTCAATTGAATATAGGGAATATTCTAATAATTTACACTAAGCTAGGGAGCACTTGTTTATACAAAAAGCAGGAATATCGGTAGAAGTTCAGGGAGTTCAATGTCTAAAGCATGTGCTGTAATCTAGAGACACTATTTATGGATGCTGGTGCCATTTGTCAAGACAATAGTAGACCCAACTAGGCACAGAGTTAACTGAATAAACTGGGTATTCATCCTTAACCATGGGATAATCAATACATTTTAGACAAGCCAAAGGAGAGGGAGCAATAGGTTAAGGTTGACTTTCAACCACCAATGCATTGAGACCTGTGGTAGGGGCAAATAAAGCAAGTGGACGATGGCTGCCTAAGGCCAATGACAGAACTACAGCAGGATAAGGATACAACTTCTTTCCTTTCCTTAAAGGTTCCAGGCAGGATACAGCCCTGCTGAATGGCTACAAGAGCAAAAATGAAGCTCAGGCCATGGGCAGAGGGGCACCTTCAACACCCACAGAAAAGGTTACAAATCATGAAATGATTTGAGCGTCAGGAGACTTAGTAATAGTGTCAGTAGGAATGGAATTTAAACAGCACTGAGAGGAACAGTTCCTATTATGAATCTAAGCATTAGGCAACGTGAAAACATCTAAAAGAAGAGAGAGGTGTGTCTGTTCCTTACTGATTCCATGCTGGCCCCCTTACGGTCAGTCACAGGCTCTGTGCAAAAGGCTACACATGCTTCAGAAACACCTGTGTTCACCTGCCGCTTTAGTTTGTCTACCCAGAGGCTCCTTGTCCTGGATTGACTTGCCCCTTAGTTCCCACTCACTTTGGTGCAGTGCTTATGCCCCCTCAACAGATGCCAAAGGCTGGTGCTCCACAGTTTAGGGATAAAGAGGTGAGTGGCTCTTCCCCACTCTCCACTCCTCCACCTTCCCAATTCCTTCAGCACTCGCTGTGAGTGAAACTTGGATCTACCTACACTCAGTGAAGAATGAAGGCATGTTAATTAGCACTATACTTTCTTCCAGCCAAAGTTATTCACTTCCTCATTTAGAACACAGACGGCATCTGGTTGTATGTATTTTTGTTATTTTCAATCCTTTCTGGGACAACTCGGATATAAAGATTTCTCATGATGTGAAACTCGACCCAGAGTTGTTTTATTTTTTTATTAATACCTGTCAAATTTTTCTCATAGTTATGAGAAAGAGAGAGAGAAGTATGGAAGGAATGGAGGGAGGGAGGGAGAGAGCCGGTCCTACTCTAAGAGCTAATTTAGTGGGAGAGGTGTCCCTTTTGTGGGCACTAACCATGAGCAGAGGAACAACTAGGAGTAAATAGGAGACAGGTCAGGATGAAGAGGCAGCAGCAGGGGCCGGCCAGGGCAGAGGATCTGTGTATTTCAGACTAAAGTAACTACTGCGCAGGTGAAACAATCATGGCCAGGAACACGAGACAAGACTTCAGTGTCTTGGCCCTTATTATTTCCATGGCTTTTCACAGCTTTTCACTCCCACTCACAGCATGAAAACGCCAGCTGAGACAGCTGTCTGGGTGAGTGAAGAGACAGGAAAAGTCAGTTGCCTGTATGTTACATTGGAGCTGGAGACATTTTTGTGGCTTGCCTCCTTGTTCTCAATGTATATTCTGCAATCCAGGACTAAACTTAGCTTTATTATAACACAGGTGGTGTTATACTGCAAAAATATTTGTGTCTTTTTAAATGACATGTTTCTGATGCTCTGCCTTTAGCCCCATGGGAATCAAAGGGAAGGAGGCATCAGCTCCTGACATAAATTCCTTTCCAAGTGCCCTTTCAAGTCAGACGTGGATGGCGGGAGAGCTGGTCTCTTTCCGGGTTAGCTAGTGTAATCATATGTGAAGAAAACATTTAGCGACTTCCTCTGAAAATATCCCATAGCAACAGTAAGTGTATACTAACTTGGGAAGATAAACACCAAAATAATATCTACCTATCTATGTATCTACCTATATATATAACGATATCTATTCTCATCTATTCATGTGTGGTATTGGAGAGATGATCACTACATATTTTCCTAAGTTGCTTGAACTTTAAGAAACATATTATTTAGATAACCTTGGGAAATTAAGCTATTTAAATGTGGGGAACATTTCAGAAACCCATATAATATATTTTTGTTTAATCTCACTGATAGAATGCTAAAAATAATCGCTATAGTTTGGAGGGATATTTTTTCTTAAAGGACAGAAAGCTTCCCAACCAGCTGGCTCAGTTGATTGGAATGATGACCTGAACACCAGAGGTTTCGGGGTTGATTCCCAGTCAGGGTACAATACCAGTCTGGGCACATACGGGAGAAAATGGATCGATGTTTCTCTCTCACACTGATGTTTCTCGCTCTCATTTTCTATCTCTGTCTCTTTTCCTCTCTCTCCAAAAATCAATAAACATATTCTCGGGTAAGGATTTAATAATTAAAAAGTACAGAACGCTTATCCATTTTCCATTTGGACTTACTTCTTTTAGCCCATGTGGCTAAAAAACATGATACATGATACAATCTCTACATTTTCTAGGCATCACATTTTCTATGTTAAATTATTAAATAGGTAACTAGCAATGAAGAAGTAAAGAAATGGATTAATGTTTCCTCTCTCAAACTAGAAACAAAAGCTACTTGGACTTCAATGCACCGGTTGTCCTTGAAACATAAACAGAGTGTCTAAAAGTTCTGCATCAATAACCTGACCCTAATTAGAAGCTATTTTGGATGACAGGAAATAGTTTTCTTTATCCAAGATATAAAAGCTCACATTAACATGTAGCTGGTTACAAGCAACTCTGCCAAGAAGAAATGCATACAACACTTCCGTCCTGTGGTCTGCATTCAAGGCTGGTTGAACATTATCTTATCAAATTCTATTTTTTGAAGCATCAATAACTGAGCCAATTAAAACCGACTATAGGTTAAAACTGATTACGATGAAGGTTTGGGGCTTTTACTATTTTGTTTGTTTGTTTATTTGTTTGTTATTTATTTTTTACCCTAGCCGGTTTGGCTCAGTGGACAGAGCATCAGCCTGCAGACTGAAAGGTCCCAGATTCAATTCCAGTCAAGGGCACATGCCTGGGTTGGAGGCTCGATTCCCAGTAGGGGGTGTGCCAGAGGTAGCCAATACATGATTCTCTCTCATCATTGATGTTTCTCTCTCTCTCCCTCTCCCTTCTCTGAAATCAATAAAAATATATTTAAAAATAATAACTAAAACTAAATACATAAATAAAATGTTAAAGTAATCATTATTGGAGTTATATATGTTCACTAGAGTAATGCTTGGTTTTAACTAAAATGAACAGAGTATGCTATTAAATTAGTTGCTACCTTACCCAAACTAAAGTTGAAACATGAAGTTCAGAAAAGTAGTAATTAACGATTACTATTCCTAGATGTCTTAGACATGGAACAAAAGCCACTTTCCCTAGTAGAATGACAAGTGGGTTAACGTTACTACAGAAGCATGTAGGGAAGGATGTGAGCATTCTTCAACCCTCCATCTTCATCGTCTGTGGCTTGGCGATGCTTAGAGAGAAGGAGCCATGCTTGTTGTCTGCAACCCAAGGGCTCATCTGGCGTGTGGCAGAGGGGGCAGCTCATTGGCAGTTCTGTCAGAATGTGGCCTAGTTCCTCAAACCTGGCCTGAGAATGAATGTGAGGAAGGGCCAGTGCCCAAGCCAGAGCACAAGCTCAGCAGTAGCCAGGGAAATGCCTGCCATTAGCTCAAGAGGAATCTCCACCAGCTTCCAGAGCATCTTTTGGCCCCTGTCCAGGGATTCATTGCAAAGTTCTTCAATCTTGGTTCCAACCTGGTCACTAGCTTTGAAGGGTCAGGACATGACGGTCAGTGTCAGAGTTAGCTCCTGTATGTTTTACACTATTATGTGGAACGTAGGAGGCGTTCAATTTTATATTTATTGTAAAGATGAAATATCTGCTGAACTGCCACTCATTCTGCATTTCACCAACAAGAGATCACACAAATGCAAAGAAACTAGCCATTTCTATGGCAAAGTTTTCAAAAGAAAAAGAGTCCTTGAGAACAGTGATATAGTGTGTGTGTGTGTGTGTGTGTGTGTATTTATTTAAAAGAAAATTTTATTGATTTCAGAAAGGAATGGAGAGGGAATGAAAGACTGAAACATCAATGATGTCAGAGAATCATTCATCGGCTGCCTCCTGCACACCTCCTATTGGGATTGAGCCTGCAACCCTGAATGTGCCCTCACTGGGAATCAATCCATGACCTCCTGGTTCATAGATCAACACTCGACCACTGAGCCACACTGGCTGGGCAACAGCCTTATATTTTAAGCTGTAGCCTAATAGTTACTATTTGGTAGTTCAAGTGACTACAGCAAGTTTGCAATACCTATAGAGAACATTTCAAAACAGTACTATTGAAGCAGTTAAAATGCGATGAGCTAAATCTCTCTTTCTCTCTCTCTCTGGAGCTCATCTTTATACCTCTGTCTTCAAAGGCACACTGTGAAGAAGGTAAATTTACAAATGTAATATCCATTCAACAAATATTCAGTGAACATTTACCATATTTTGCTTTTGAAAAAGACATTGGCTCTGCCCTCAACAGCTCCAATTATTTGTAATAAGTGCTCTAATTTGAGGTAAATGCAAAATGCATAATTTTATATAAACTAAGCACGCACTAAATATCAACCTTGCTTTTCAACTCAAAACAGAGCTAAGAGAGAAACAAGATGGCGGCATAGGGTAGACACCGCATATGCAGCTGTGAACAACTATTTCAGAAAAACCACGAAAAGAACACACGGACACCCCTCGCACCCACAGGACGGCTGGCTGAGTGAAAATCCTACAACCAGAGAAGAGTCTGAGACTCAGAGCAGCA
>PVJC01012776.1:0-39098 GCA_004026665.1 Murina feae | reverse complement strand
TGCTGTTCAGTCATTTGGTCATCACTTATGAACCCCCCCCTGCCAGCCTGGTCGCCCCACGCAGCCTGCTGTTCAGTTGATTGGTCATCCCTCACTGACCCCCCTGCCAGCCTGGTCCCCCACACAGCCTGCTATTCAGTCGTTACTGTTACTGTGATGGCATCCTGGACAATTTGCATATTCCTCTATTATTAGTATAGATTGGGAAGAATAAAATATGGACTAAATTGAGGGAGCACATTGTTTTATGCAAATGGTTATACTTCATGAATAAATTCTTCCTTTAAAGGCCTTTTTTATGTCAACTATTCAATAAAAGGAATTATGTTTCTAAGATGGGTAATTTTCTCTCTTGTATTTCACAGTTTGAGCCCAGAATACTAAATATTCCTTGAAGTTTTGGTAAATAGAAGTTTCATAACTAACAAATGTAAAATCATAATTGTTCACCAGGGTAGTATAAAAATCTGTCATTAGAACAGGTGAAAATATGGTGGTCCTTTTGATCTTTAATGGAAAATTTTGTGGCATTTCTATGGAAAGAGAAGTTATAAAGTTAGATCTTTCTATCCTAATTCAATTTGGGCACTGCTCCTTTTAAAAGTTACATGGTATAATATGCCATCCATTCATATTGAACTGAATGTCCTCTGAATTTTCTTGCATCCTAATGTATATATTTATTTTATACCTCCACCCCTAGCTCTTCACAGCAGCTGATAGAAGACAGACCAACACCAACTTCCTGCCCCAAAGCCCTGCACTGCCTCCAGCATTATCACACTATAAATGGGAAGATTTCTCCATCATTCCAACTGTACCCAGCCCCATCTTTTCCTTTTAAGGTATGAATCTTGTTACCTTGCTGTTGTCAGTAAAACTAAGATCTTCCTTGAAGAACATATTTAGAAATGGCAAATGAAACTTCTAGGGAATATAATATAATTTTGACCAATCTACCTCGCCATAATCCTGCCAGTAACACTGTGCATAACTCCTACTCCAATCATGTTAAACTTGAAGCCCATGGACCACATGCAGCCCACAATGAATATTTTTTGTTGCCCAGCCAATATAACAGTATGTAAGAAGTGTTTTAATAAAAATTTCGTAACTTTTTTACAGTATCCTGTTATACATCATAATTAATAACAAACTACAACATTTGCTAATGACTGATTACTATAATCGGGTCGCATTCATTTCCCTTACACACAGGTGCACCATTTCTCTCCACTAATACCAGCAGCGAATATTTTAGCAGCCGATTGCCATGTCATTAGTCTTGGACTGACTTGTTTGGTGTGTGCAAAAGGAAATAATTTGCTTACGGAGAACAAGAAAAATAGGTTATTTGCGTTATGCTTATTCATTTGTGCAGTTATTCAGTGTCTGGTAAGTTAATGTTCAAGAAAAAAATATTAATTTTTATTAAAATTTTCTATTATTTTATGTCAGTGATTACTCATATATTTCAGCCCTTTGTATTCAGCATGTTTCTATAGAAATAAATCTACATTTTAATGAAAATTGAAGCTTTTATTTTTTTTATGGTCCACAGAAACTTAAACCTTGTTTATTTGGCCCATGTTAGCCTTTGAGTTTGACATGCTTGTCCTACTCTGTTGTGATTTAAGACAGAGACCTTGCTGCAGGCAGAGGCTTCTGAGGTTGTGACCCTAGCAGTTCACTTTTCCAGGACGGCCCATGTCACTTGTATCTAGAATGTGAACACTTTGTCTCAATAAATGTTAGTTGGGTGAATGAGGTCATAGAGTAAACACCTAACCTGTCTGGTTCAGTCTCTTTCCACCTTGGAGG
Organism: Murina feae; assembly: GCA_004026665.1. NCBI lineage: Eukaryota > Metazoa > Chordata > Mammalia > Chiroptera > Vespertilionidae > Murina > Murina feae. The sequence goes on along the minus strand of PVJC01012776.1, from coordinate 37,277 downwards.
CATTACTTAGAAGGCTTCTCTGTCTCTAGAAATATATTGTTATTGGGATGGCCCATGTCTTGTCACTGTACATGTCTTCCAGGCTGATCTCACTCATTGAAATGGCATGACCTATCATCTATTTATTGGTAAATCCTAAGTTTAAAATTTATAGCCTCTCTCTCCATTCTCCTCCCCCCCCCCCAGTTCTTATCCACTTCTCTCTTCTATTCTCTTATGTCCTCTATAATAATAGACCCTTTACATTCCCAAGAAGAATTCAAGGGCTACCTCAATAACCCTTGAACTCCCTGTTAAGTGCATGTAGAAGAGAGTGTAGAGAGTAAACAAATAAAAAAATACAGACTTAAACAAAACTAGGTCTCTATGAGTTCTTTAGTGAGGGCCTCTTCTTTGGTGTCCTATCTAATCTTCAGTTTTGTCAGTTTTTCCATCCAACAAATAGCCTCGTGGATCATTGACTCCCCCTCATTTCTCCTACCCTCCTCCAGTTTCAGTCCTTATTTTGTCACATTTTGTTTACTACAACAAAACTGTTGGTCTCCCTGACTTTTTTTGTTTTCTCTATTTTGTTGTACATTAGTCTTCATAGAAATCTGTTCTTGTCTTGCTATCTCATTCTTTCTTTCTTTTCTTTTTTTTTCCTTTCCTTCTTTCTTGGAAGGAAGGAAGGAAGGAAGGAAGAAGTATAGAGTGGCTGCACTTCGTGTATGAGCCCATCTACAGTCTCCCTCCAGGCACTGGAGTCTTCCATACAAGGGCTTTATGTCACCTGACAACCCTGCTTCCCACCTCTAAAACCCACCCCTAGATCTGTCAGCCTAATGCATAGCCACTAGCTACATGTGTGACTAAACCCTTGAAATTTGTCCTGAAGGCCTGAGGAATTGAATTTTTCATTTATGTAATTTTAATTGATTGTTTCTAAATTTAAAAACATGCTGAATACAAAGGAATTTTGTCAATGCAAATATTAACAGAAAATGATTTGGGGCATTTGATTCGTTATTGTAAGACATTTATGTTATGTTTGGAACAACTTGGGTATGTGAATTCATCCTTTCAGTTATAAGTTTTACAAATCTAAATTCAGACCAAATATTTCTGATGAATTTAGCATCCAAATTAAGATATACTGTGTGAAATGCACGTTAGCTTACAGAGACTTAGTATGAGTAAAATATCTCATTAATAATTATTTTTATTGAATATATATTGAATTAATCACATGTTGGGTATACTGATTTACATAAAATGTATTTTAAAATGAATTTAATCTGTTGCTTCTGCTTTCTAATGGGGCTACTAGAAAATTTCAAATTATATATATGGCACATATTATATTTCTGCAAGACTACTATTTTAGAATAATTGGGCCATTTTCCTATTTTCTCCTTCCTTCAACTTAGATTTTTTTTCAGGGCAGGCTAATTTTTTAATATTTCTCATACCCCCCTCGTCTTCATAAATAACTCATACTTGTTAGATAACCTCTTAATAAGAATGGCTTAGAAAATCTGATCCTAGCTTCACCCCACTCTAGGGTTTTCTAATGTTGTTCTTAACTTTTGGATCATCCTTATTCTCTTTTCCAAAGAAAGTTCAGTCACTTGAATCAAGCATCATGCTTTCTCACTCCTTTGACACACTTACCAGATCTAAACTACTATTTTTTTTAGCAATACAAAGGCTCAGTAAGGATTAATAAAACTAGGGCTTTAGCTTCAGTTCTGCCCCACTGGGCACCTGGCCTTGGACAAGTGCACTTCACCTTTCGGGGATTGACTTTCTGTATCTAGAAAACAGATGAGGTAATCTCTAAGGTATATTGCAAATCACATATTGTATAAGCCTGTGATGGAAATCTTTCTCAAGTGCCTTACACACTACTCCAAATTTTTAAAAATAGAATATGCTGAATAGAAATTAGCATTTTAAAAAATGTCAAAGTCATCATTAGGGATGTCAATTATTATACACTGACAGTGTGATGCAGCTAAGGAGTTACTGTGATGTGTGTGGCTGCTTACTTTTCAGAGCATGTGGTTTTTATTTTTAATTAATGTCTGCCTTTTATTTTCCTCTTTTGATGTAGGACTGTCCCGGGTCAATTATTGTTGATGCTAGCTCTGCCTACATTAATAGCTTCTGTGTCTTCATCTCACCTAGTTTAGGACTTCTAACCTAAGATGATGGGGAGAAGCCAGTAATGTTAAGCTTGTTTGACTTATGTCTGAAATTGGTCATTTAGTCAATCAGCAGCCATTTATTGGGTTCCTGCACCTGTGTGCAAGGCACAAGATAGTGCAGGGGGTGAAGAAGGAATAATTTATAAACCATCCTAATAAGTTTGAGAGACGTCACAATTTTAAAAGTATGTAAAGTTTAGTGCAGGGCTTCTGCAGGCCTTTTTCTTCACTTTTCAGTTTCTGTCCCTTTACTGGTGGCTAAATTTCCCAGGCAAATCATCTATAGGTAATAGAGGGCTTCAGAGTAATAATGGCTACCACAGTGAGGATTTCGCACAGGAATATTCAAGGGACAAGTAGAACAGAACAGAAAGTCTGGAAATAAACTCCAGATATATGTAGGTCTTGGGCATATACAGAAGTAGCTTCTCAAAACAGAGAGAAAAGGATGGATTATTTAGTGTCTCATTTAATTCCTACAATAAGCTTGTGAGCCAGGTAACACTGTCCCCCCATTCTAGAGATAAGGTAAAAGAAGAGTCAGAGATCTGCCCGAAGTACCCGAGGTAGATCTGGGGGGAAAAAGGTATTTTATTATATTTGGTCTATTTCTACCAGTGCTCAATTATGGGTCATTTCATGTGTAAAATGGCCTGAACCCTGCCTGGTGGTCAAAGGAAGCACATAGAAAAGTGGTTCTTAAACAGGGGTAATTTTATCCCCCAGTGTAAAATGTAGGGAGATGGTTTTGATTTTGACAACTGGAGTGGGAAGGCTGCTTTTGTCATCTAGTGGGCAGAGACTAGGGATATTGCTAAATATCCTACAATACAGATAGTCCCCCAAGAATGATCTGACAATCCTGACTGGTTTGGCTCAGTGGATAGAGTGTCGGCCTGCGGATTGAAGGGTCCCAGGTTCGATTCCGATCAAGGGCATGTACTTTGGTTGCGGGCACATCCCTGTAGGGACTGTGCAGGAGGCAGCTGATTGATGTTCCTCTCTCATCGATGTTTCTAACTCTCTATCCCTCTCCCTTCCTTTCTGTAAAAAATCAATAAAATATATTAAAAAAGAGAATGATCTGACCTGTCAACCAGTCGCTATGATGTGCACTGACCACCAGGGGGTAGATACTCCTACTGGTATGTTAGCTTTCTGCTGGGGTCCGGCCAATTGGGACTGAGCGAGATGGACTGAACACTCTCTGGAGCCCTCCCGTGCCCCTCCCACGCTGGCCAACCTCCTGCATCCCTCCTGGACGCTGATAGTGCTCAGGTGGGGTCCTTCGGCCTGGCCTGTGCCCTCTCACAATCAGGGGATGTCAGAAAGCCAGTTTTGGCCTGATCCTGCACATCAAGCCAAGGAACCCCACTGGTGCATGAATTCGTGCACCAGACCTCTAATAACAGATAAAAGGAAGCTCTTAATTCTTTACTAGTAATGTGGGTTGGATTAAAATAAATAATTTATTTGAAGTCCAATTTTTTTCTTCATCACACCATACTGAAGCAATAAACAAATGGGAGGAAGGTGGAAAAAAGCTACTGATGCTTGAACCCTCTTCATTTTATCTTTCTTATGGGAATATAGGGAAAATCTAAAGATTTGCTGCATATTTATAGTAGACATAATTAATGTTTGCCATAAAGATTTCTGATCCTTTTTTGGGGGGGCAGGGGTAAATGTCCTCTTGAAGTTAAGGGCAATCATATGACTGAAATGTGAGTTATGCATGAAAGCCAGTTCCTGACTTTCCATGCTTTCTTCCTAGGCCACAGCAACCGTGAGAGTGTATATTGGCATGAAGAAACCGTCAAACCTAAACAATGTGGACACTGTGCCTATGCATGGAGATCAGCAATTCTGCCTAGTCTCCCAGATCTGCTAACATTTATGAGTAAGAAATAATATTTTGTTATGCTACACCATTGAGAATTTTAGATTATTACTGTAGTGCTCTCTAAATTATCCTGTCTCATACATCCAAGTTAATTAACAAGGGCCTTGGAATTCTTGAACACCCAAAATTTCTAAGGTGTTGCTTCAGCCTTGGGAAGCAGGATATAGTAATATGTCACATACATATTCCTTCGCACTGCTTTCTCAAATTCTGATTAGCACTGAGTTCCTAGAAAGATGTTCACCTCTGTAAAACTCCAGTGACCCTGCAGTAAGCACCAAATGTTCTCGCATGTACTTGTTGGGACTGTGTGTGAAGGAATATGTTTTAGGCTTTGGAAATATGCTTTGTGTCTGAAATGATTTCTGTTGGCATCAAAATATGTCCTGAATGGTGACATCCCAAGCTTAATGACTTTTACCTGCTTATTATATAAACTAGGGGCCTGGTGCACAAAAATTTGTGCACTGGGGGGGGGGGGTGTCCCTCAGCCCAGCCTGTGCCCTCTCGCAGTCTGGGACCCCTTGGGGGATGTCCACCTGCTGGCATGCCTGACCAGCCTGGGTGAGAGGCTGATGGCTGTTTGCAGGCTGGCCAAACCCCCCAGTGGGGACCCTCACCCCATGGGGGCCAGCCTGGTTGAGGGCCGTTTTCAGACTGCCCAAAGCCCAGTAAGGGTTTGGGTCCCTACTGGGGTGACTGGCCAGCCTGGGTGAGGCAGCTGGTGGCCGCCTCCAGGGTCCCAATGGCTGGCTCCACCTCCTTCAGAGCCTGAGCCCAACAGGCCATGCTGGTCGCCTGCTCCTGGTCCCATCGCTGTCTCCACCTCCTCCTCAGACTGAGCCCAGCCGGCCATGCTGGTCCGTTGCTCCTGGTCCGATCACTGGCTCCACCACCTCCTCAGCCTGAGCCCAGCCGGCCATGCTGGTCGCCTGTTCCTGGTCCAATCGCTGGCCCCGCCTCCTCCTCAGCCTGAGCCCAGCCAGCCATGCTGGTCGCCTGCTCCTGGTCCCATCGCTGGCTTCATCTCCTACTCAGCCTAAGCCCAGCCACCTGCCGCTGCCTGTGCTGCACCTGCCTCCATCTTGGCTAGGTTAATTTGCATACAACTGCTCTGATTGGCTGGTGGGCACGGCTTGGCTGGTGGGTGTGGCTTAAATGTCCAGAAAAATGGTTAATTTCCATATTACTCTTTTATTAGATTAGATTCTATTATTTAATATATGAAGTAAATTTTATTTAGTTTCCTGAATTTCTAAATTAGAAATTGTGGAAGTTCTAGGACAGTGGTAAGCCACCTCTCCCTCTTCTCTTCCACACACTTTACTCTCTCTTTATCCCTAATTTGAATCAATACCATGTCATTATTTCTGTTACCTGTTGGAAACAGTATACCTATTTTTTGGTAAGTTAAGGATCCAGAGACTAAAGGCCAATCTTTTAAAGTTGTCATTAGTTACCTTGTAACATTACTTTTACACCTGCAATCCAATGTGATTTTTACAAACCCCTTTCTGTAAGTATATCAATTTTAACTAGCATATTTATTATTGCATTTATTTACTTAGTGAAAAGTATTTATTTATTTTATAGCAAGCCTATAACTTCATTGAATGATTTCCAACTATAACCTAAGGGTCAGTTGCCTAGAAGTCCCTAATTCTTTCTGTCTTATAGGAGTTGTGTCTCCTTTTCCTCTGATGTCAATTAAACTGCCCTGAGACATAGTACTTCAGGTAGCAGAAAATTTAAGTTGACCAAGGGACATATAAAAGCTACTAAAATGTCAGGACTGGGCCTGACTGGTTTTACTCAGTGGATAGAGCATTGGCCTGCAGACTGAAGGGTCGCAGGTTTGGTTCTGCCCAAGGGCACGTACCTTGGTTTCAGGCTCAATACACAGCCCCTGTTGGACATATGCAGGAGGCAGCCAATCAATGTGTCTTTCACATTGATGTTTCTCTCCCACTCTCTCTCCCCTTCCTTTCCACTCTTTCTAAAAATAAGTGGAAAAATATCCTTGAGTGAGGATTAATTTAAAAAATGTTTTTTTAAAGAAAGGACTAGATTTCAGGTAGAATCAGGACTGGAGCGATAAGTTAGGAAAATAGAAGTCTAATCCATTTTGCCAAACTATAGCCTTTGATTTCTTAGCTCTGTTAAGTAGGATGGAACTGAGAAACAGAATCTAGCATTTTAAGCCTACTATACTTCTACAAGGCACCCTGTCAAAATTTGCAGATAGCTCTTTCACAATCTATAAAGTGATTGAGGTGAGTAATGAACTTGGGGAAAAAAAGATGAAATCTAATCCATATCAGCAGAATTATATCTTTAACTATGCATGCCATGGATGGAAAACAAGCATGATATTTGAAGCCAAAAAATGTGCTAAATTTTCACTTCTGATACTTTATTTTTTTGTTAATATAACTTTACTGATGTCTACACGATGCTCCTCTGCCTCCCCAAAAAACTTGGCAGGAATTTCTTCTTCCTAACATTCCTCCACCTCCAATCACTGTCTCCCCATGGCTGGCCACCCTCCCCTGGTCCCTCTCTGCACCAGCCAACCTCCCACTGTCTCCCCCCACACACACCCAAAGCATTCTTACCAAGTAACTTAACTCAGAAAAGCATTTCAAAATGTAATTTCTTTATTGGTAAAGAAACACATGCGATCAATATTTAAAAACACAAGCATATTTTTAAATATTGAGTGGTGAAGACAATAGATTAAACTGGAATCTTATTCTGCAACTGGAGACCTCGTACACAAAACTTGTGCATGGATGGGGTCCCTAGGCCTTGCCAGTGATCAGGGTCGATTGGGGCCTTCTGGCTGCCTACTGGGGCCTTCCTGCTGGCTGCTGGCCAGGTCCTGCAGGACAGGGGGAGGGACCGTGGGAGGTTGGCTGGCACAGGGAGGGACCAAGGGGGGTTGGCCAGATGCAGAAGGTTGGCTATGGGAGTGCACTGACCACCAGAGGGAAGTTCCTGCATTGAGCGTCTGCCCCCTAGTGGTCAGTGAACATCATATCGACCAGTCATTCCAGTCGTTCTGGTCATTCTGGCATTCCAGTTGTTCCGACATTCAAGTCGCTTAGGCTTTTATATATATAGATAACATTTGCTGGCACCAAGTTTATTGCTGAAATCTAAGCAGCATCTCTGCTTTGCCCTGGCTTATCTGCACATCTTGTCACTCCTTTAAGGGGAACACCAGCCTGAATCATTCATAACCAAATCCTCTTAGTGTATACAAATAAAGAATGTCCCCAAAAATGTATATACACTTTAACATCTGGTAGCTCTATTTTGAAAATGAAATGTATTTTAACAAACACTATCTTTATACTTATTCAAAGTGTGTGTATACATTTCTTTGGACACCCTATGGTAGGTTTTTTGGAGTCAGAGACAAATTCATGAGGTCAGACACATGAAATTGCCATACTCTTTTCCACTAATGCAAGCATCTTGGCTCTTAAAATGAAGGTTGGTTGTTGTATACTAAAATGAAGAGAATTTATTCAAGTTTCTGCAGTACCTAGACCAGAAGATACTAGCATAGGTGCCCTAATTTTTAGAAATTCTTGTATTCAGTTCATACTGAATCTCTTCTCCTTCTGAAATACATTTCCAAGGACTATGGTAGAAACCACTGCCTGGTAACCTGAAAGGATTGACTGACTGAAGGCCTATACATTTCTTGGATTGTTTGATTGCACTTCAGCTTAGCAAACAAAAGAAAAGAGACTACAGTCCTGGCTAGTTTTTCTCAGTGGATAGAACATCGGCCTGGGGACTGAAGGGTCCCAGGTTCAATTCCAGTCAAGGGCACATGCCTGGGTTGTGGGCTCGATCCCCAGTAGGGGGCATGCAGGAGGCAGTCAATCAATGATATTCTCTCATCATTGATGTTTCTATCTCTCCCTTTCCCTTCCTCTCTGAAATCAATAAAAATATATTTAAAAAGAAAGAAAGAAAAGAAAATGCCATATCCAGTTACCTGACATGGATAGGTTTTTGGAACCAATTTGGTGGTAGGCTGATTGATATCAACAAGAGTTAAGTTCCTACAGCATAGATCTGGTCACAAAAACATCACCATACTTCTAAATAAAGACCCAAACACTCCTAATATGAAACATTGAACTAAATGTGAGATATACATACATTTAAGAAAGGTAGATAAAAACAGGAAAGAGAGTTCTTTTTCAACCAGCTTATTCCAGTTCAGGGTTGTGGTGGCCAGAGCTTCTTGAGACAGTGCAGGGCACAAGGTGGGATCCCACCCTGGACTCCTGTCCAGGACTCCTGTCCATCTCAGGGCCTTGCACACCCACCCACATTCATTTAGGCTGTGGCAGTGTAGACCCAACAGTTTACCCCACAATCACATCTCTGGGGTGTGAGAGGAAACCAGAGTCTCCAGAAAAAACCCCGGGCACATGAGGACATGAGGAGAATGTGAAAAGTCCACAGACAGGGGCTCCTGTCTGGGATTGATTTTTTTTCCTCATCAACATTAGAAGGAAATCATGTTGAATGATAAAGCTGTTATTTGAGGACCTGCTGCATATTCTTGCATGTGGACAAAGACTGACAATGCAGCTCAATTCTCACTCTTCCGAGAGCTAAATAAAACTGCCTAATTAACGGAGCAAGAGCCCAGACACTGGAATAACCTGTGACAGTTTGGTCCTAGCAACTTCGGTCCTCGGAATTTGGAAGCCTGTGCTGTGGCTCCACCCTTTGAGGCCATTTCCAGCAATGGTGCTTGTGCTCTGGTAATTTCCACTGCTGTGGCTGCTTATTGCGCACATCAAACTGACTGACAATTAGTGTCTGAGTGTGTAAACAAAACCCATGCAGAATTTCAATCCCTTACTAATGTGTGGTGATGTTTGTCAAGAAAACACTGTTGTTTCTAGTGCATTAAATTCCACTTGCAAAAATATTGTTTGGTATTTTTGCAGCCATGTGAGAGGGGGAAAGAGGAAATTCGACATCAAGGCGGATGTAAACAGGCCAAAATAGTAAGTACTATAACTGTCACATATGTCTTAAACCAAGTTTAAGTGAAATTATTTGCTTGCATAGTTCATTGAATCTAATTGTTTATGAAATCAAAACATTTATATCTTGCTTCCCAAACAGATACAGAATATATATAGGTTCAATGCAAGGGGAGATTTCAGCTAGTCCAGTATCTTTCTTTGGTACTTCCTGTATTTATTTCCTAGTGCTATTGTGACAAAGAATCATAAACAAGGTGGCTTTAAACAGTAGAGATTTATTCTTTCGCAGTTCCGGAGGCTAGAAGTCTGAAATCAAGGTGTCAGTAACACCATGCTCTCTCGAACACCCTAAGGGACGATCTTTCTTCGCTTCTTGCTAACTTCTGGCGGTGGCTGGCAGCCCTTGGCTTCCATGCATCACTCCAATCTCTGCCTCTGTCTTCACATGGCAATTTCCTTATGTATCTCTTCTGTACATGGTGTTTCGCTGTGCTTTTCAATCCAGGCTGATAGTGTTTTTGCTGGTATATAATTCTCTCAAAAATTTGTCTCCCAATAAAATTCACAGGAGTCAGAGCCATTAGACATGAGCGTCCTCCACAGATCTTTTCTGGATAACCCCATCTTTGTTCCTGGCTTATGCCAAGGTGGTTGTTTGGATCCATAAATCATATCTCAATAGGCTGAGAATTTTCCAAATTAAGTGCTGGTTTCGGTTTGCTCAACAATTCCTTATCAATTTATCCCCTTCCTTTAACATTTTATTATAAGCAGCAAGGAGAAACTGGGCAATACCTTCCACTTTTTCTTTGGGAATCTCCTCAAATACCCAAGTTTATCACATACAAGTTCAACTTTCTGTAAAACTTTAGGAGGATTCAACCAAGATTTTTGCCATTTTATAACAAATATTGCATTTTTCTTCAGTGTCCAGTAACATCTTCCTCATTTCCTCTAGACCTCACTAGAAGCACCTTTAATGTTCATATTTCTACCCGCTTGCTGTTCATGATGATATATGAAATTCTCTGAGATAATAGAAGCTTTCTCTACTGTTTCCTCACTTCTTTCTTACCCTTTACTAGAATCACCTTCAGTACCCATATTCCTACCAACCATCTATCTCTTCAATGCAATCTAGGCTTTTTCTGTCAAGCTCCTCAAAATTTGCCAATTCCAGACCCATTGCCATATTTTCACGTATTTGTTATAGCAGCATCCCACTTCCAACTACCGAAATTTGTATCAGTCAGGGATCTCCAGAGAAACAGAACTAGTACAATATAGACACATACATTTATCTGTATTCATATTAGTATATATATATATGAAGAGATTTGTTTGGAGGAATTGGCTCACATGTTTATTGGTGCTGGAAAGTCTAAAATTTGTGGAGCAGTCTGGCAATATGGAAACTCAGCCAAGAATTTATGTTACAGTCTCAAGGCAGAATTTCTTCATCTTTGAGAAGCCTCAGTTTTTTATCTTAAGGCCTTCAATTGATTAGATGAGATCCAACCACATTATAGGGTAGTCTCTTTTTAAAAAAATATATTTTATTGACTTTTTACAGAGAAGAAGGGAGAGGGATAGAGAGTTATACACATCGATGAGAGAGAAACATCAATCAGCTGCCTCCGGCACACCTCCCACTGGGGATGTTCTCGCAACCAAGGTACAAGCCCTTGACCGGAATCGAACTTGGGACCTTTCAGTCCGCAGGCCAACGCTCTATCCACTGAGCCAAACCGGTTAGGGCAAGGGTAGTCTCTTTTACTTAAAGTCAACTGATTGTTGATGTTAATCACATCTATAAAATACCCTCACAGCAACATCTTAATTAGTGTTTGAATAAATAATTGGTCACTATAGCCTAGCTAAGTTAATAAATAAAACTAACCACCATACTTCCAAAGGCAGAGTTGGTCACATTCTGTCATAAATTATCAATAAGTATCTGATCCTTTATAAGCTTGAAATAATGCTTATTTATGCTTTTACTTGTAAGTTTTAAGCTTCATACTTAGCTAGAAGTCTCTTGTACAGCATGTCCTCTAATAAGGTAATTTCATTATAATGTTGACGTGATGCTATTGGAGCTTAACTCTTGTTTGTTTTAATTAGTCTATGGTAAAATTAGTTTCATTATACATTGCTTTGTTTAACATCACAGAACCTATCGATGACATTGGGGACTTACAGTATTTGGTTTATTTTGTATCCTTGCTTGGTAATATATATGATTTTGAAAATGTTAGGTATTAAATGCTCTTTTCTTGAGTACTATACCTCTATGTAAAACATAATGCTTATTTTGTACATTAAGGAAACTATTTTAAATTTAAAAATTTTGTTAATGAAGTTGAGTTATCTATCAGAGGGAGTTTTCACACCTACTTGCATGATATGGTGCAACACATCATGCAAATCACAGGGATATGTGCTTGTTCACTAAGGGCTTAAAATATTAAGAGACACAAGAGTGGATGCAGATGATAGATGAAATGCTTGGCAACTCATGGAAGTTACATCAAGAGCTTTTAAAAATCACAGCTCAATTAAATCAGAAGGTCCAGGGGTAGTAACTAGGTGTTGTATTTTTAAAGCTCCTCAGATTTTGTGCTTTAAAAATATACCCACAAATTGGTTGATATTCCTTTTCTTAAGAGATAAAATTTTCCTCCCTCCTTGAGAGTGGGCTGGACTTAGCGACTTGTTTCTATAAAAAGCATATGGTGGCAGTGATTTCCAAAACTAGGTCATGCAATATTTGAGCCTTTCTCCTGACTTTCTCTCTTTAATCACTTATTTTGGGAGAAGCCAGCTACCATGGCCATGAGGACACAAACAGCCTATAGAGAGTCCCATTTGTAAGGAACTGAGACCTCCTACAAACAGCTAGCAAGGATCTGAGGCCTTTGTAATGCTTAATTTTATGTGTCAACTTGTCTAGGTCACAGGGTGCCCAGACATTTGGACAAATGTTATTCTGGGCATGTCTGTGAAGGTATTTCTTGATGAGATTAACATTGGATTGGGTAGACTGAGTACAACACAGTGCCCTCCTTAATGATGGGCCTCATCCAATCAATTGGAGACCTGAAAAGAATAATAAGACTAAGAGGGAACTCCTCTTGTTTACGTGCTTGAGCTGGAACATCAGTCTTTTCTTGCCTGCTTACTTGAATTGCCTGCTTACATGCTTCTTCTGAAGCATGTAATTCATCTTCTTATACACAAGACACATTTTAACTGTGTCCAGAGGATCCCAACAGCCCTTGTAGCTTCTGTGGGCCATCCACAGTGCTTACCAAGGACCATGCAGTTGTCAATGCTGTGGACTTCAGTAGCCTGAGCTAATGAATAACCATAGCCCCCCAGACCCAGCGTTGCCACACACCCCTGCACATGGCACTTGGCGCCATTAAACTCAGGGTCACAGCATACTTCATCATGTTCCCACCCATAAATGGAAGTCTTTCCTTACTAAAGTCAGATAATAAAGTCTGGAAGAAGTGCCTGACTACTTCAAATGTACAGATACCTATGGAAGGCTGTAGGGATCACAAAGAATCAGGGAAACATGACTCCACCAAAGGAGCAAAGTAAAATTCCATCAACTGACCTGAAAGAAATGGAGATACAAAAAACTGTGTGACAACAAATTCAAAATAATTGTTCTAAGGATGCTCAGAGAACTACTAGACAACGCTGATAAACAATGGAATAAAATCAGGAAAATAATATAGGAACAAAATTACAAACTCAACAAAAAGATAAAGAGCAAACAAAAAAATCAAAAAAATTTTGGAGCTGATAGAAACAAGGACTGAACTGAAATTCAATAAACACCTTCAACATAGATAGGACCAAAGAGATGAAAGCACCAGTCAGCTCAAAGATAGATCATTTGAAATTATCCAACCAAAGTAACAGAAAGAAAAAGGAATGAAAATAAATGAAGAAAGTCGATGGTCCTTAGCAACACCATTAAGAGAAACAATGTATGTATCATTGGAGGCTCTGAAGGTAAAGAGGAACAAACGGGTATAAAGCTTATTTAAAGAAATAATGGCTGAGAACTTCCAAAACCTAAGGAGAGACTTGGAAATCCAATTACATGAAACTAATAGCACCCCAAGATTTCAATCTAAAATAATCTTCTCCAGCACACTCTATACCAAAACTATCTAAAATAAAAAACAAAGAGAAACATTTAATAGCAACAAAAGAAACAATTCTTTCATAAAAGGGAACTCCCATAAAGCTATCACAGGATTCCTCAGCAGAAACCTTGCAGGCCAGGAGAGAATGGAATGATATATTCAAAGTGCTGAAAGAAAAAGAAAAACTGCCAGCTAAGAATATTTTACCTAGCAAAGTTGTCATTAAGAAATGAAGGCTAGATAAAGACTTTAGCTAATAAACAAAAACTAAGAGAACTTATCTTCACTAGTCCTGCCTCACAGGAAATGCTGAAAGGCCTTCCAGCTGAAATGAAAGTACACAAACCGGTAATATGAATACCTATTAAAATATACAATGCTCTGGTAAAGATACATTTATAGTTAAATTCAAATGCTCTAATACTATAATATGTTGGGATATTAACCACTTAACTCTAGTAGAAAGGATAAAGACCGTAAGTATTAAAAGTAGCTATAGCTACAATAATTTGTTAATGGTTACACAATATAAAAAAATTTAAATTGTGACATCAAAAACATACAATGTTGGAGTAGGAGTTAAAGGATAATATTTTGTATTCAATCAAAGTTAAGTTCTTGTCAGCTTAAAATAGACTTCTATATCTATAAGGTATTTCAAATAAGCCTCAGGGCAAAACTGTATAGTAGTTACACATAAAATTAAGAGAAGTGAATCAAAGTATACCACTAGGGAAAATTGTCGGCTTACAAAGGAAGACAGCAAGAGAGGAAGAAAGGAACTACAAAACAGCCAGAAAACAATGAACAAGATGGCAATAATAAGTCCTTACCCATCTAATTACTTTAAATATAAGTAGATTTTAACCAAAAGGCACAGAGTGGCTGTATGGATAGAAAACCAAAATCCAATTATAGTCTTCCTGCAAGAAATTATTTCAGCTTCAAGGACATAGGTTGAAAGTGAGAAATGGAAAATAATATTCCATGAAAATAGAAACTAAAAGAGAGCAGGTGTAACTATACTTATATTAGACAAAACAGACCTTAAATCAAATATTGTAATAAGAGACAAAGAAGGTCATTATTCCTATATAATAAAAGGGTAATATGCAAATAGACTGAATGGCAGAACAACTGAACAACCAATCAAAGCATAATCTACTCTAATAAAAGAGTAATATGCAAATTAACCATCACTCCAAGACACCTAAGCCACACTCACCAGCCAAACCACGCCCACTGGCCAATCAGAGCATCTTTATGCAAATTAACCCAGCCAAGCTGGAGGCCGGCAGCCACGGAGCTAGAGAAAATAGGAGGCTTCCATTGCACCAGTGATGGAGTTGAAACTGCCTGCTTAGGCTGGCTGGGCCTCTGCTCAAGGCAACAACGTTTCAATTATAGAAGATAAATAAACCCCAGAAACCTGATTCCAGCCAGCCTCACTGGGATGTTGGGTCAATGGGAGCTGTGGGCAGCCTGAAAACGGCACTCAGCCCCTCACCCAGGCTGGCCACACCCCAATAGGGTGAGGGTACACACTGGGGGGCTTGGTCAGCCTGCAAACAGCCATCAGCCCCTCATCCAGACTGGCCAGGCACGCCAGCAGGTAGACATCCCCCGAGGGGTCCCAGACTGTGAGAGGGCACAGGCCGGGCTGAGGGACCCCCCCGAGTGCACAAATTTTTGTGCACCGGGCCCCTAGTATGCTAATAATATGCTAAGGCTGCTCAACCGTTTGCTATGATGTGCACTGACCACCAGGGGGCAGATACTCTGACCAGTAGGTTAGCTTGCTGCTGGGGTCCAGCTGATCGGGACTGAGAAAGATGGGCCAGACATGCCTTGGAGCCCTCCGGTGGTCCCTCCTTGATCATGCATCGGTGGAGTCCCTCAGCCTGGCCTGCAACTTCTGGCAATCCAGGACCCCTTGCCAGTTTCAACCTGATCCCATAGGCCACTCCACTTGGGAGGGTGCCAGATGCAGGGCTCATGGCTGGTGAGCGCTGCTGCAGCGGTGTGAGCCTCTTCCGCCCTGGACTGATTGGGCCTGCAGCAGGCACAGTGGGGCCAGGATGAGCGGGAGTGGCAGGTAGGAGCTGCAGATGGCATGGGACTGCAGGTTTCAATCCGGCCTCTAGTATAATGATAAAGGGATCAATTTATTAAGAGGATATAACAATTGTAAATATATAACCACCCAGTGTTGGAGCACCTAAATATATTAAGCAAATACTAACAGATCTGAAGGGAATAATAGATAACAATACAATAATAGTAGGTGACTTCAGTACCTAACTTTCAAAATAATCTAAATGTCCATCGATAGATGAATGAATTAAAAATGTGGTAGATATGTATACAATGCAGTATTATCCACTCATTAAAAGAAGGAAACACAGCCACTTATGACAACAGGGATAGACTTGGGGTATTATTCTAAGTGAAATAAGTCAGACAGATAAATACTATATGATATCACTTGTATAAAGAATCTAAAAACATGGAACTTAATAGAAACAAAGTCGAATGGTGGTTGTCAGGCTCTGCAGTGTGGAAGAAATTGAGAGATAATAGTCATAGCTCAAACTTTGAATGACAAGATGAGCAAGTTCTGGGGGTGTAATATACTGCATGGTGACTATAGTTAACAATCCTGTGTTGTATATTGAAAATCGCTATGAGAGTAGAGCTTTGATGTTCTCACTGTAACAACAATGTCAACAAAATAGTAATTATGTGAGTTGAAGGATGTGTTAAGGATGGTAAACATTTTGTAATATACATGTGTATTGAATCATCACATTGTATACCTTAAATTTACACAATGTGGTATATCAATGATCTAATCTAATAAAAGAGTAATATGCTAATTGCATCACTCTGCTACATCCTAAGCCATGCCCACCAGTCAATCAGAGTGACTATATGCAAATTAACCCAACCAAGATGACGGCCGGCAGCCACAGAGTTAGAGCAAACTGGAGGCTTCATTGCCTCAGGGAGGGAGGAAGCTGCCTGCCTAGGCCGGCTGTGGCCTCTGCTCAAGTCAACAAAGTTTCAATTATATAAGCCATGGAGCTGGCACAAGCAGGAGGCTTCATTGCCCCAGGAATAGAGGAAGCTGCCTGCCTAGGCAGGCTGTGGCCTCCGCTCAAGGCAACAAAGTTTCAATTATAGGAGATAAATAAACCCCAGATGCCTGCTTCTAGTCAGCCTTGCTGGGAGCTTGGGTCGCTGGGGTCCGTGGCCAGCCTGAAAACAGCCCTCAGCCCCTCACCCAGGATGGCCACACCCTCATGGGGTGAGGGTCCCTGCTGGGGGGCTTGGCTAGCCTTAAAACAGCCCTCAGCCCCTCACCCAGGCTGGCCAGGCACCCCAGCAGGGACGCCTACCCTGAAGGGGCTGTGGCCAGTCTGAAAACAGCCCTCAGCCCCTCACCCAGGATGTCTGGGAACCCCAGTGGGACCCCCACCCTGATCTGGGACACCCTTCAGGGCAAACCAGCCGGCCTACACCCATGCGCCAGGCCTCTATACTGTATAATAAAAGGGTAATATGCAAATTCACCTTAACAGCAGAATGACTGGGAATGGCTGGTCACTATGACACACACTGACCACCAGGAGGCAGACACCCAATGTAGGAGCTGCCCCTGGTGGTCAGTGCACTCCCACAGGGGGAGCTCTGCTCAGCCACAAGCCAGGTTGATGGCTGCCAGTACAGCGGTAGTGGTGGGAGCCTCTCCTGCCTCCTCAGCAGAGCTAAGGATGTTCTACTACAGCTTAGGCCTGCTCCCCGCTGGCAGGTGGACATCCCCAGAGGGCTCCTGGGCTGCCAGAGGGATGTCTGATTGCCAGCTTAGGCCCGATCGCCCTGGAAGCAGCCCTAAGCCAGCAGGTGGACATCCCCCAAGGATTCCCAGACTGCGAGAGGGCAAGAGGGCACCGGCCTGGCTGAGGGACACCCCTCCCCCATGAGTGCATTAATTTTTGTGCACCGGGCCGCTCAATAAAGCTGAAAAAAGACGTAATGACAATGCATATTAGAAAAAGTCTTCACCTTAAATTCCATTTCCTACAACACAAAAATATTTAAATTGTGACAGCAAAACCTAAATGGTACATTTCCTTTTTTAATTTACAGTATTATAAGTGGAAATATTATTTATGACAAAATGTCAAATTACTTCCAACTTAGTTTTTGTGTATTTAACTTGACAAATTACAACTCCTTTTATAATGATGCCATGTGTTAATTTTTTACATGATGCATTGATATTGAAACCCATCCTCTGAGTCTCTGATTTCTGTTACCATATATATAGAGAGAGCTTATCTTCAAGGAGGGACAAGTTAGCCAGGTGGGGAGGGAGAGTCAGGTTCTAACCAAAGTAGGCCATGATGAAGTTACTGGCTTACATGATGGAGAACCTTGCTTTTTCTTCAGTTCAAACATATTCAGCGTCTTGAAAAAGTCCTCTTGCTAACTTGTGCACATATTTCTTTTGAGATTGATGCTTTTGGAAAGAAAGTACAAAATGACAGTGTCTGCAAGCAGTGCTTTTAGCAAGATATTCCTGACCCAGTTAAAGAAGTTAAAGAATCTCATATTTCAGGGAAAAACCCATGTTTCCAATTTCCTCAGCAGTTCTATGACACATATTTAGTGAATTTATAATTTTAAAAGTTTTTCCAATATAAAATATTATGAATATATATGTAAGATTTTTAGGTATAATACAGTTGTCATCCATTTTTTTCTTATCGTTGTTACCCTAGATGGAATAGAGGCTGCCCTGGAAATCAGGCTATTAAAATATCCCTTTTTAAAATACATTGACAAATATGATTGGTTCATATAAAAGAGGACATGGATTCTCAATGGCTACCTTGAGAAGTTAAGGTATATTAAAAATGGAGAGGATAATAGCAATATTTATTGTTGCTTCAAATATAAGAACACAGAACAGGCTTTTTTACAGTGTAGGTTATAGTTTTAGCCATTGCAAGTTATAGCTTTCTCGCCCTTTCTTTAGGGGTTGCTGAAAAACAACAGGATACTCTCAACCGCAACATGTCCACCTTCTATGGACTCTGTAGAAGATGTCTTTAGTGCTCATGTCACCTCCCTTGCATGCATAGCTTGTTGCACAGTTCCTTACATGCTCAAATTCATCACAACAGTGTATCAGTTTGCTAGGCTATGGTAACAAAGTACCATGAACTGAGTGGCTCACGTAACAGAAATTTATGGTGTCACAATTCTGGAAGCTAGAAATTTGAGATCAAGGTATTAGCAGGCCAAGTTCCCTCTGAAGGGCCGGGGAAGGGTCTTTTCTAGGCTTCTTTCCTAATTTCTGGCAATTCCTTGCCTGTGGCAGCACAATGCCCATCTTCATATGACATTGCATGCATATATTATGTGTGCATTTTCCCCTTTTGATAAGGAGACTAGTCGTATTGTATTAGGGCCTGCACTAATGACCGAATTTCAATTTATTTACTTGTGTAAAGACCCTATCTTCAAATAAGGTCACATTTTGAGGTGCTGGGGTTTAGGACTATAATGTATGAGTCGGGTAAGGGGACACAATTCAATCCATCACACTGTCACACCTTAAACTCATGCCTTCTTTCTCTGTGATGGGCTTCTCAAGGCTGAAGCTATGGAAGTCTGCAAGGCTTTGAAGGTGAGGCTGTTGACATCTCGGGGCAATACTCAATCAGTCAGGGATGGGACCCAGTGAAAAAATGCACTGACTCCTCTCCTTTGAATGGGTTATTCTGGCAGGTATTTTATATATATATATAGTTGATTTTCCACAGAGGGGAAGGGAGAGAGAGATAGAGAGTTAGAAACATCGATGAGAGAGAAACATTGATCAGCTGCATCTTCCATACCCACTACTGGGGATGTGCCCGCAACCAAGGTACATGCCCTTGACCGGAATCGAAATTGGGACCCTTCAGTCCACAGGCTAATGCTCTATCCACTGAGCCAAACTGGTTAAGGCAATTTTGGCAGGTATTTTGTCTTTTCTCAGAAGTCCTGATGGGACTGGATCTTAATTGCTACAATAATAGCAACTTCATTAATACACCCTGACATTGGCTTTCTCCCTGTCTCAAGGTGCCTTTCTCATCCTATAATTTATTAGGATTTCCCTCTCAAACAAATTTTAACATTCTGATGAGATTATCTCTTGTCTCAGGCTCTGCTTCTGAGATAATCCAAATAGCTGCTTTTGCTATCTTCAGCAGAAAAATCTAAGTAATCCCCTATAAGGTTGCATTTCCATTTAAGTTATATGTGATAGCAGTACATGTGGTTATGATACTAACTCTAAAAAAGTATATTTTCCTAGTCTCCATAAACTTGGCCTGTCTTGCTAGTATGATTAATGCAGACATACAGAAAATATAACTTTATTGCTAAAAATACCTTTGAGACCCTACTCCCATTTCCATAGGTGGCAAAACTGAAGCTCAGTGAATATAATTGATAACACAAGAAGTAGCATAGGTAGAGCTAGAACCGGATTCTCTGATATCTAAATTAGCATTTTCCCACTACGCATTTAGTTCCTATTGCCAGGAATACTTCATATATTAATAAATGTCATTCCTTTCAGAGGGTGTTTTACAAGTTTTTAAAATAAGATAATAGGAACTTCTTTAAGACAGGGAAGATTCCCATTTATATTTGTGACAAATGGGATTAATGCCTTCCATAGAATGGGTGCTAAATAGATATCATCTTAGCTCCATAATGGCACAGATTTTTATCTGGTGTGTTTACTAATATATACCATGAACCTAGAATAGTTCCTGGCACATAGTAGGCATTAAACATTTGTTGAGTCAACAAATGAATGTGTACATGCTTAAAAGACAAGAAATACTTGTTTCTGTCTCTTTTGCCTTCTATTAGAGGGCCACCTAAAATCTGTTAATAATAGTACAATTATACATGTCAAAGAATGTTCTGGATTATTTACATATATCCATGATCTAATCTAACCATCATAATATCCCTATAAAGTAGCGAACCTGAAGCTTAGAGGAGTCTTATAACTATTCCAATATCACAAAGCTAATGATTGCCTCTAATTATATATAACTCAGTGTTAACATTATAGAAAATTATAGAAAATTAGGGTACAAGGAGCTCTAATCTCTAACCATAAATTAAGCAATCATCTTGCAAACACCATAAACCAAAGGTGAAGCACTAAATCTAAGGTATTTCTAAACATTGAATCTGATAGAGAGTGATGGCTTATCATAAAATCAGAAAGAGCTTTTATTTCTCCCTGTTGGGTTGTTGTAAGTCTGCTGGCTATGAATTTTATTAAACTGAAATGACTTCTGTTGTCATAATTCCTTATGTTATTAAGTGCCATTATTAATTGTTGGTTTTCTTTATTCAATTTATTCTTTCTGAGAAAATAATGTTATACTGAACAATGCCAAGCAAATAAAATCTCCTCCTTGTGAAATGTCAGCTCCCTTTGATAGTCAGAGACAATATATTCCAGAGGTTAAGTCAAGGGCTCTGCAGTCAACTGTGTGACTTCGGCAAGTTTCTTACCCACTTTAAATTCTATGTTCTGCATCTGTAAGATGGGATAAAAAAAGTACTTAGCTTTTCACAGCACCTGAGTCTAAATGTATGACTTTTAAAAATGGCATAACACTGTTATTTGTTTGAAAAAAGATTGCCTTTGCTGAGGTATAGATAGTTGTTTTGGGCTTGCAGACACAACATAGAAGGTGAAATTTGCCAAGATGATTTGTGTTCCTCCTTATGTGTTTTAGGGCCTCACCATTCCTTACAGCTGTACTGTCTACATGGTAGCCTCTACCTACATGTGGCTCTTGAGCACCCCAGATGTAGCTAGAACAACTGAGGACCTGACTTTTAAATTTTATTTAATATTCATGTGTTTAAATCAAAATTTAAATAGCCACTGCGGCTAGTGACAATCAGACCAGAAAGCACTGTGCTTTGTCATGCTGAGGATGGCACTTCGAAAACCTTTGCCAGCTGATGCCCTGTTTGGCTCTGCCAGTAAGGGTCAGTAGAGGGAGTGCTGGCCCTCTGAGGGGATGGGGAGGGGGCGCTTTATCCCAAAGTTACTGCCGGATCAAGCCAAAATATGCTGTTAAAGTCCAAAAGAGAACTCTGGTAACTGGATCTTGAGGGTGCAGGATCAAGGGTGAAGGAGCAAAAGAGGTCAAAGGCAGTGTATTGAATTGAGAGCACCCTCCTGTGATGCAGCATTTGACCCTCTGGCAAGGGTACAAGGAGACCATGCTGACTCACAATTGTGATGGCTCTCAGAAGCTTGGAGAAAACAATGGTTTGCACCAAGTCAAGTAAAAATGACAGACTTGCCATAGCAGATGCTGTAAGGATCCAAAGGATATGAGAAATAGTCATTCTAGCCTGCAGGTTCTGTGTGAGACTGGAAAACACAATAGTTCATCATACTCCTAATCCCCTTCTATGTTGCCTTCTATGGCTAAAGGGACTTGGCAGATGTGATTAAGGATTTTGAGATGGGGTGATTACCCTGGATTACATGGTGGGCCCAATTTAATCATAAGGGTTTTAATAAGGGAAAGGGGGTGCAGGAAAATTAAGGAAAGAGATCTACAACAGAAGCAGAGATTCAAGTGATAAGATTGTCAGTTTTGAAGATGGAGAAGGGGAACATGAGCTGAGGAAGGTGGCAGCCTCTGGAAGCTGGAAAAGACAAGGAAATGAATTCTCCCCTAGGGCCTCTCAAAAGGAACCCAGCTTTCCTGACACCTTGATCTTAGCCCAGTGAGACCAATTTCAGACTTCTGACCCCCAGAACAGTAAGAGAATATATTTGTGTTGTTTTAAAAAAATCACTAAGTTTGTGGTACTTTGTTACAGCAACAATAGGAAGCTAATACTAATATAGGCATGGATTATTGACATATCACAACTGCATCCACCAGTACATCTTCTCTGTAGTTATGCCCCAGCATTTCCATACTGCAATATGTGTTGTTTTATTGTCAATTAAGTTCTTTTTTATGCTTCCTTTCTATTTCTTCCCTTTGGGTTAAAAATGCTGAAGATCTGTTCCCACAAATGCCCTCTTGATTTTTGCTGTTATAACTTAAATTCCTAAAGATCCTCCATTGTATAAGCATTCTCTTTCTGAGTCTGAGTCCATACTCAGTCTCCCCCGCCCCCACCAGGGCATGCTGGAATCTGATTATGGTTATTGATGGAGAGACACTGACTGGCGGTAGGGTACTGAATATGAACTTGTTCCACAAGGGCCTTTGCCCAGGCTAGGAAGTAACAGTTTCTCTAAGTGAGGGGAGGAGAACTGGACTGCAGACACAGGAGGCCCAGTGGGAGGCACTTCTTAGGGGTTTGGGGATATAGGGTACTCCTCAAAGGTGTTTCAAATATTTCCACTCAAATTGCTGAAAATGCACTCTTTCCAGGCCACTGCCTTCATTCTCATCAAAGACCTGGCAGGACTGTGAATCCCACTGATAGTGTAATTCAGCAAGTAAGCTCAGATTTGATCAGACTCAAAGTCTGAGTTAGATTTCTGGATATTTTATTCCTACTGTTCCTACTACTATAAGAGAAAAAAAATTAAAGCATGCTATAAAAAATTCTTTGATTTTAATCTGTGCCTTGAGGCAAAAACTTAGGCATATGAGGTTTTTGTTCTCCATGCTTCAAGTTCAGCACTGCCATCAGGAGCAGCCATCCAGCTTAATTAGCGATTGCAGCCCTGCTTAGTTTGAACTACTGGTTTCCTGTATTAGATTATGGACATGAGATCAGTGCATTTTAGAGTCTTGCTATTCAGAGTATGATCTGCAAACCAGCAGCGTGGACATCCCCTGGGAGCTTGTTACAAATGCAGCATCTCAGGCTCTATCCTAGATCTGCTGAATCAGATTTGCAGTTTAACAAGACCCCCCCAACCCCCGGGTGATCCATATGCCCATTAGTCTGAGAAGCACTTGACTCGCTATCTTGGCCGGGTGAACAAGGCCAAGATAGTGTTTTGCTTCTCACCATCTCCTGGCTCTTCATTCCCAGTGGTTTTCAATTTGCAGCTTCTAGTCCTGGTCCCAGCCTTGATATGCTCTATATCCTCTCAAGTTTAGGCAGGTAGGGAGTATGTAAAAATAAACAAAAACTGACGGTACTTTTTGGACCCCAAGTAGTTCTTGTGGTTTAAGTTAGAAAATTAGCTTGTTATAAAGATAAGTGTTTCATTTTGTGACATAAGTAGTCACGGGCCACAGAGAAACAAGCCTCTTTTTTATGGTTGGCCATAATCACAGTTCAAAGTCATTTGATCTATTCGTGTATTTCTAGAGCATGAAGCCCCTTTTCAAATAGAAAGTAATCAACACCTAAGAATTTTTCATTTTCCTTTATCACATTTTGCTATACCTGTAAGTTCCTCTTTACTTAGTAATGCACTTGGAAAATATCCAATAAATTATGTTTAGTTTCACCCAAGCTTTATTAATGTATCCAATTCTATTCGTGTGGGATACTCTCTCTCCCTTACTGAAAAAATCATTAATAGTTTTCCATTGTTCACAGGCTACACCCAAATTCCTTAGTTAGACTCATCCTGGGTACAGACTCTGACTTCATCATCCCCAACCTCTCTGGCCTCTTTTCTTATGTATTAGGTTCTCCAGAAGCAGACTTAGAGATGAGGATTTGTGTGCAAGTGATTTCTTATGGTGAGGGAGTGAAGGAAGGAGGATAGGGAAGAGTGTGATTTCAGGGTGTAAAGGTCAACTTGCCCCAGCTCGTTGCTGCTCAGTAGGACTTGCTGCTGCTGCTAGAGATAAGGAAACAGTCATGCTCTAGTCAAAACTTATGAGTCTGTATCCTGTGTTGATAAATAGAGCAACAAACTTTGTGTGTCACTTTTTGTGGTTTTTGTGAATAAAAGCGTGCTTCTGCATCTGGTTGGGGCTGCAGTGTCAGTCCTCACTTCGGTGGGGTGCTGACCAGCTGAATAAAGGCTCCTAAATTCTACCCTTTAGGCTCTGGTGGTCATCTCTGTCGGGTTGCCTCCATAACAAGGGGAGCTCTGGAATGAAAGTTGCTCTCAGCTTTTGTCTTGTCTTGAAGAAAAGGTCCTGAACTTATATACTCTCACAGCCTTGAGTCATTGCCTAAGGACTGCTCAGGGGCTAGTAGAATCCTAGGCTAGTGAACTTTCTGTGCATGTGATCAAAGTGGCTCTAGGTATCTAAGGACATCTTTTGAACAAAGTCACAGGTATAAGCCTTTACAAGCAGAAGCACAATGAAGCTAGGGAAGGTGCACAGAAGTTGTATGAGGGATCTCAATTTCTATCACATCATTTCCTTTGCCATAGTCTTGCCATGTGGCATGTACCACCTTCTACTTCCAAATATCACTGGAAGGAAAGAGCCCTGGCAGTGAATCTTGGCTTTCTACCTGGTCAAGAGACCATGGTCATATATCTGAATATCTCTTAGTCTCTTTGGTTGTGCCTCTTTAAATGAGCATAGTTCCCTGTCCTTCAGAGAATTACTCTGCTGATTTAAGACAATACCTGGGAAACTAATACAGGGTAGGCCTTCCACACGTGGCAAATCTGAAATTGTTCCACTTTGCCAATCTCTGGAAAGACCTTGCTCTACTGGCCATAATCTATAATCTGTATTATATGACACCAAAAAATACAACTACAAATGATAACTCCTACCCTAGGTAGGTTAAACAGGACATCTCAACCTCTATTGACCTTTTGGACTGGGTAATTTTTTTGTAATGGGTGGCTGTCCTGTGCACTGTAGGTTGTTTAGCAACATCCTTGACCTCTATTCACTATATCCTAGTAGAACTCCCCAGGCTTTGACAAGCAAAAATGTCTTCAGACATTGCCAAATGTCCCCTGCGTAGCAAAATACTCCTGGATTAAAGAAATTCCTACAAGTTGTGCAGAATGGATTTTAATCGTGGAAACCATATAGGCTGATTGACAGCAGCGCCTTTGTAATGCTGGAAATCTTTTCCTATTTCCTACTCAGAATAATAGCGTTTGTCATGCATGGTGTTTTGTTTGTTTGCTTGGTTGTTGTTGCTTTGGATGTTGGAGAAGGTTAAAGGTAGGAACTTCACATCTTCCAAATGCAAGAGTTGGAGGAGTGATGCTCCTAGCAACATGTGAGTCTCAGAGATGCATAGTTCCCATCCAGAGTGTCTGAAGGAGCCAGGATTTGAATGCGGACTGCCTTGCTCAATCCAGTGTTGGGAAGCAGCCATTGAAAGACACATGTACCATTGCTCCCCAGAAGTGGGGCTAGAGAGATTCATGGCTATCTCATCCCATCTTCATGGATCCCTTCTCAGCTCAGGTGCTCTGCAGACCCAAGCATTCTGTTCAAGAATATTTGCAAATGACCAGTGTAGTCCAACTTTCTTATTTTGCAAACAAGGAACTTAGGCCCAGAGAGGTATAAGAATGAGTTCAAAGTTTCATCGCTCATTTTCAACTAAGACAAGATTTGAGCTGGCCCAGTGCTTTCCCCCCACTAGCCCTCCCAAGCATCTTTTCTCTGTCATCCTCTATGTAATAGCTTTACCGAGTTTTTAGTGCATGTGACCAGAAGGCACAGACAGTTGTCCAATAGTAGATGCTAGGCAGAGAGATAGATAGCTCTAATTAACTGAGTAACAAATTTCATGAGGTACTCAAACTGGATCAAGCTGGTTTTCAGACCTTTTTGTTTTGTTTTAATAAGTTCTGTCCCAAGAGTGTCCTTAATTCTTCAACTTAAAAAGGGGAAAGAGATTTCTGACAGTTTCAGCCCATTGGACCCACAGTATACCCAGACAGTCTCAATTCCCCTTGGTGACCCAGTGGAAGCTCAAGTTGAGACTTCACTATGCTATAAAAAGTAATTCCAACACCTTAGGATTTGTCTACAATTTGGGCTTTTTTTTGCCAATGAGGTGGTCTGGAATAGATGTCTTTCTTTCCTCGATGCTTCCTATCAGCGCTAGGGTTCCCAAGTGCCTTCATAACACCACCTTCTGCCTCAGCCTAGTTCTGGGGTTACCCTGTTCCACACTGACTGGCCAAGCATTAATTGTACTAAAAGATAAAGTTAAGGGTGGAGGGATGATTGGCAATAGGAAAATCTGTAAGTATATAAAGACAGTTATATATTAGTGTTAAATAATAGTTTGCAATTTATAAAGGATTTTGTATAAACTTAATAGACATAACAACCCTGGGAGTTGGGCATTGTTTTCCTTATAAGGTTTCAATTTCTTTGAAAGTACAGTCAGTAAAATGTTATATGTTCTCAGAGGAACTGGTATTCACACTCCTTAACGAAAACCAAATATATGTAATCTCATTTTCTCATTCATGCCCTGACTTCCAAGAACCCAAAGCTATAAGGTAATGAATATTTATAGTTATTACACTAACCTGTATAGTTAATGTGCTTTTTCCCTTTTTTGTCCTGATTTTCTATTTGTTTCATCAGCCTCAGGTGATTATTACATATTATGTTTTCATAATCGGTTACAAGTGTTTTTTAAAGACGATAAATGAGAAAATAAATGAATATAAAGATAGGAAGGGGAGGTAGGAAATAAAGGGGAGGGATCCCTCATATTGAAAGAAAGTTGAAAAGTCATAAAAATGATACCAAAATAAAAAAAAAATGAGTTAGAGGGATGGAGACAACAGAGTGGAAACAGAAGGAGGCCCCAAGAGAAAAGTTCTAGTTTACAAAAAAAATACATGGTCAGGGCTTTAGGAATCTGATCCTTACCTACCTGTAAAAGGATAGGAAAGAATATGTATTGAAACGTGTACTTTTCCTCTGAGTTTTATACTTCCCACGAATCATAGGAAATTATTAGAGATTCATAGAAAATTATAGATTATTGGAATCTCATTAAAGTATTTAACATGATTAAAATGTTTATGGATGCTTAATATTTTTTATATGCCCTAATTTATCAAACCATTATTCTATTTTTTTTTTTGGACACTTAGTTGAAGGCATTTAGTGTTTTTCTTTTTTGTTTTTTTAAAAAATATATTTTATTGATTTTTTACAGAGAGGAAAGGAGAGAGATAGCCAGAAACATTGATGAGAGAGAAACATCGATCAGCTGCCTCTTGCACACCTCCCACTGGGGTTGTGCCCGCAACCAAGGTACTTTCCCTTGATCGGAATCAAACCTGGGACCTTTCAGTCTGCAGGCCGACGCTCCATCTACTGAGTCAAACCAGTCAGAGCCATTTAGTGTTTTCTCAGATCTTTATTTGTTCTCCTTTGTTAGGTAATTGTTCCTTTCCCAATCTAATCATATGATTTTGGTGAGGGCTGTTGAACAACCTCATCACATGCTGGTAGTTGGTTCAGCAAATGGACCTGTGGCTCAGGCCAGGCCAGTCAGATGCTTCCACTGGGATCTCTTTGAATTGGGGATCTCATTGGGTGTAGAGAAGTGACATGATGAGCCTAGAGTTGTAAGCCAGGAAGGTTTCAATTCATGGAGAGCAGAGCAAGACTGAAAAAAGTTGACACTAGCCCTGACCAGTTTGGCTCAATGGATAGAGCATCGGCCCGCGGACTGAAGGGTCCCAAGTTCAATTCTGGTCAAGGGCATATACCTTGGTTGTGGGTTCTCATCAATGTTTCTAACTCTCTATCCCCCTCCCTTCCTCTCTGTAAAAAAAAATCAATTATATATATATATATATTTTTTTTTTTTAAAGTTGACACCAATAGAGTCTTTTGGTGACATAGACCTCCCGCTTTAGATATCTTTAACTAGAATCACATTCTTTCTGGCTATGAGAATATATATATATATATATATATATATATATATATATATATATATATAATTTTTCTGAAGATAGACCCCCCAATTTTGCTGAGGCATAATTAAACAAATAGATGGGCTGTACATGATAATTTAATATTCATAGCCATCGTGAAATGATTACCACAATCAATTAATACATCATCACCTCGTATAGCTACCATTTGTGTGTGTGTGTGTGTGGTGGGAACACTTAAGATCTACTTTCTTAAGAAATTTCAAGTATACAATACGTTATTAATTATAATCACCACACTGTGCATTAAATCCCCAGAACTTATCTTACAACTAAAAATGTGTACCCTTTGACCAATATCTTTCCATGTCCCCTATCCTCTGGCCCAGGGAAACTACCATTCTGTTCTCTGCTTCTATGAGTTTGACTTTTTTAGATTATATATATGAGAATATACAGTATTTCTCTTTCTGTGTCTGGCTTATTTCATTTAGAATAATGTCCTTTGGCTTCATCAAATTTGTTGTGGCAGGATTTTCTTCCATTTTATGGTTGTATAATATTCCATTGTCTATATATCACACATGTTCTTTATTCATTCATCCATCAACTGACACGTAGGTTGTCTCCATATCTGTTCTATTGTGAATGATGCTGCAGTGAACATGGGAGTGCAGATATCTCTTTAAGTTCCTGTTTCATTTCCTTTGGATATATACCCAGAAGTAGAATTGCAGGATCCTATGGTAGTTCTATTTTTATCTTTCTAAGGAACCTTCATACTGTTTTCCATAGTGGCTGCACCAATTTACATTCCCACCAATAGTGCACAAGGGTTCCCTTTTCTTCACATCCTCGCCAACATTTGTTATTTCATCTTTTAGGTGATGACAATTCTAACAGGTATGAAGTGATACAAAGACAGTTTTAATTAAAGTAGTACTGAACAATATAAAATATTTTTCCTCATTTCCTCCTGCTCTCAATGCCTTTGTTTAGACGTGAGGATCTTACTGAGTACTGGGTGTCCTCTAAAATGCAATCATAGCCTTTCTACTGATTTTCCTTCTCCTGTTCCTCCTTACATCCTGCACGTCAACCGTGCTGCTTTATGACTACACCTTAGTCTTTCATGCCTTTGAAACGTCTCCCGAGACTCCCAGATGCTCCCATTTTCTGATTTGAATAGCACTTTTATGACACTTCACCATTCATAAGAGGTATGTTCAGAGCCCTCACAGATCCTGCCTTTGCTAACTTGAAATGTTTGTTTAGAATTTCTTCATAGCTGAAGTTTTGCGCAAGGCATGCCTGTATGCCAACTCTTTAATCATCACTGAAGCTTTAGTTTTCACTCGATTACTCTTTTTCACAAACACCTTTTCAAAAATCGCTCTATAAATTTCTATATGCTGTATTAGATTAAAGGAAAATGAAGGTGACTCAATGAAAACACACATGACCAGCTGGATCCACACATTAGCCCAATGATGCATCCTTCATCCAGCCAATGGTCTTATGACAACTGCTCTATAAATGTTTGCCTGAAGAAAATTACCCATTATTAGAATTACACAAAGCTTTGATTGTTAAGTCACCATGGTTGCTTCAATTTTTTTCTTTTCTTTCCTACTTGCATTTAGTATTCACTCAAGATTTTATGTTTTTTTTTTTGATGGAAGAAAACACATTTGATTCATCCTCAACACTTCCAGGTGTTTACTAATTTGCTTAATGGCTGAATGCATTTCTTATACATGTTAGTTTTTCCCAAAGCACTTGGCACAGTGACACCCTCGATAAATATTTATTTAAGAAACAAAAATGAATGAACATAGAAAGAATAATTGAAAGAGTGTTGAATAGATCAATGAATGTTTTCAAAGTAAACATTTTCCAAATACCAGAGAATTAGAG
Organism: Murina feae; assembly: GCA_004026665.1. Taxonomy (NCBI): domain Eukaryota; kingdom Metazoa; phylum Chordata; class Mammalia; order Chiroptera; family Vespertilionidae; genus Murina; species Murina feae. The sequence goes on along the minus strand of PVJC01012776.1, from coordinate 7,200 downwards.
CAATCTGATTTGTGAGTATAACAGATAGTTCACATTTATCTCTCTCTTCAGCAGTATTTCTCAACCTGTGCACTAATGATATTTTGGGTCAGATAATTGTTTGATGTGTGAGGCTGTGCTGTACATTGTAGGATGTTTGGCAGCATCCCTGGCCTCTACTCACTAGATGCCAGTCCTTCTGCCTTTTTTGACAACTGAAAATATCTCCAGACATTGCCAAGTGTCCCCTGGGGGTAGAATCACTCCTACTTGAGAACCATATCTTTAAGATCCTTTGGTTCTCCATTTCCTCCCTTCTCTCCAGCTACATGTTTAATAATGTGTAAATCATTTTGAAACGCCTCTTCTGTTCCTCCAGCATCAGAGTGGACGTTGGCAGGTCTCTCAGTTATCTGATGTGTGTTTGCTTTTCCCATCCTTGCTTGAGGAACTGCAGGACCTTATATTTACAACAAACATCACTTGCTTGTCACCAGCATTTTCAGGCTGAATCAAGCTGTCAGGCTTTATTATGTTGAAGCTGCTGTTGCCAACTTCAGGAAGCAAGAACAACAAAAAATGCCTTCTCACTCCCCTAACCAAGAGTCCTGTTTGACAGATTTAATTTAATAAAATAGATACTGAGGCATTTCATTAATAAATGATCACCATAACTGCTATTTCTGAGCTATTTTTTTACTCTTCAAATGGAGGTTTGCTTCTCAAGTGACGGAGCTATTTTTTATTATTGTGTCTCATAAAAGACACAAGATAATAAGTTGACAGTTACCTATTATATTAGTCATCACTTACTGTGTAACAAATAGCTACCCAACCTGAGTGACTTTAAATAACAAGCATTATGATCTTAGTTTCTGTGTGTCGGTAATTGAGGAACAACTTAGTCAGGAGGTTGTGGTCTCCTGAGGTTGCAGTCAAGATGTCAGCTGTGGTTGCACTCAGATAAAGATTTGATTAAAATTGGGTCCGGGAGTCTGTGTCAGTCACACGACTGTTGGCAGGTAGGATTATCAGATTTCAGACAGAAACACACACACAAAAATCAGGATACTCATTTAAACTGTAATTTTAGAAAACAATAAATGATTTTGTAGTATAAGTATGTTACATGCAGTATTTTGAGTCATAGTAAACTTATTCATTGTTTATCTGAAATTCAAATTAAATTGATTCTGTGGTTTTTGTTTGTTTCTTTTTGTTAATCCTAAATGAAGATATTTTTCCATTTTTTTTTTTAGAGCATGGAAGGGAGGTGGGGAAGAGAGAGAGAAACGTTGATGTGAGAGAGACACAATGATGAGTTACCTCCTGCACAGGCCCTGACTGGAGCCAGGGATTGAACCTGCAACCCAGGTACATGTCCTTGGTCTGGAACCTAAACTGAGAACCTTTGGTACATAGGCTGATGCTCTAACAACTGAGCCACACCAGTCATGGTCTTTTTTTAAAAAAAATCTACCTTATTAGCAGTAGGTCTCAGATCCCTGCTATGTGGGCCTCTCCAAAGTGCTATTTTTGTGTCCTTATGGCATGGTGGCTAGTTTCCCTGAAAACAAGGAACGGAGAGGTGGAAACTGCATTGTCTTTTGTGGTCTAGCCTCAGAAGTCACATGTCAACATTTCAGCCAATTTTGATTAGTCACATAGACCAACTCTGGTAAAGTGTGGGGGAGGATTACACAATGGTGTGATCATAGAGTGACATCTCGGAGGCTGGCTTCTACATCTATATTGTGGAATTTCAGGGCTTCTGGGGAAATCTTTCTCAGTCTTCAAATAATATTCTTTTGTGGTAAACAGAATTCTAAGATAACCCTTAATGAGTTATATCCTTATATAATGTCCTCCTCACCTTGAATGTGGGCAGAATCTGAGACTTGCTTCTAGCCAACAGAATATGACAAAGGTGATGTCACTCCCTTGGTTAAGTTATATGTCAGAGGTGATGAGTTTTCATTTACATAATTATTTTTTAACCACAGTTTATATTCAGTACCGTTCCACACAAATTCCAGATGTACAGCAAAGTGGTCGGAAAATGATGCACACTACAGAGTGGTCCCCACTGCTCCAAGCACCCACCTGGCTCTATAACCCGTTATCTCGACACTATTGACTATTATATGAGTCCCTCTTAGCCTTTTAGAGCAAGATGCTCACCCTTGGGTGGTGGATTAAGTGGAAACTACGTTAACATGATCCCAGGACCAAACTGGAATTATAACTAAAATATAGAAAAACCATCCGAAATAATCAACTGAAGACTAGCTGGAGAGAACCTTGATAACCAAGGATGTAAATTGACCAAGCGACATATGAAAAAAATGATCATTCACTAATCATCAAGAGATGCAAATTAAAACAACAAAGAAATATCACCTCACACTTGTCATAATGGCTATTATCAACAAATCAACAAATGTCAAGTGTTAGTGAGGATGTGGAGAAAAAGGAATGCTAGTACACTGCTGGTGGGAATGCAGACTGGTGCAACCCCTGTGGGGAACAGTGTAGAGTTTCCTCAAAAAATTAAAAATGGAACTGTGATTTGACCCAGTGATCCCACTTCTAGGAATATATCTTAAGAAGCCTGAAACACCAGTCAGAAAGAATATATACACTCTTATGTTCATCCCAGCACAATTTACAATAGCTAAGATCTGGAAACAGCCCAAGTGCCAATCAGTAGATGATTACATAAAAAAGATGTGGTACATTTACACCATGGACTACTACTCAGCCATAAAAAGAAGGATCAATTACCCTTTGAGACAGCATGGAGGGACCTGGAGAGTATCGTGCCAAGTGAAATAAGTGAGAAAGACAAGAATCACATGATGTCATATATGGAATCTAGAGAACAAAATAAACTGATAAACAAAAATAGGTCCAGAGACATAGAAACATGGAACAGGCTGTGGTATCTTAGAGGGCAGGTGGGGGTGGGTGGATGAGTAGGAAGAGATTAAGCAAAGAACTAACATGCATATATGCATGGCCACTCACAATAGAGTGGTGAAGGCCTGGGGTGAGGGGCAAGTGAGGGGTAGAGAGAGTCAATGGCGTGAAAAAGGAGTATATCTATAATACTTTCAACAGTAAAGATACCTTTACAAAAATAAATAAAATGTGTTCAAGACTCTCTTGTTGGCCTTGAAGAAGCTTCCATTTGAGAGGCCTGTTCAAGGGCCTTTGACAAGGAAGATGGGTGGACTCTAGGAATAGATAGTGACCCTTGGCTGACAGTCAACAAGAAAGTGGGTGTCTCTGTTCTACAGTTGCACAGAATTAAATGTGACCAACAATCATGTGAGCTTGGGAGAAGACCTTGATGCTCCCAAAAGAAATACAACGCTGGTGACACATTGACACATTGAGTGTAGTCTTGTGAGACCCTAAAGCAGAGGAACTAGCTAGTTTGTACCTGAACTTGTGATGCATGGAAACTGTGAGGGAATGTATGTTGTTTTAAGCTGCTGAGTTACTGAATTGTTACAAAGCAATATACGACTAGTTCACCCCTCTATATTTTGCACTGCTCTGGGGCTGATATTCTACCCTTGGGAGAGTATTATTAAATCTCACTCTCTTCACGTGGCCTCTATTAAAATGTGTGCACTTTCACAATGTGCCTGAAAAGATAAATAAAGCCAATTTGCAAAACTTGATTCAACAAGTAGTTGTAATTAAATGTGGATAGTTGTTCAGATAGGTGAACAACAGGGGACTTTGAGCACACAGCATAATGAGCTAAAATAGTCTAGGAATTTAGGAAAGGGCTTCTGGAGGAAGTGATATTGAAAGCGGAAGAGCAAGAGTTATTTAGCAAGAAGGAGAGGTGCAAAGTATGAAGAACAGAGAATTTTTATAAAGTGTAAACTATCATGGTATGACTTACAAAAAACTTCATAAATTCTAAGTATAAAGCTTGACAAATTTTTATTTTTATTTATTTTTAAATCTTTATTTTTCAGATTATTACAGTTGTTCCTCTTTTCCCCTCCCCTCATAGCTCCCCTCCTCCCAGTTCCCACCCACCCTCTGTCCTTACCCCCCCTCCGCTGTTCTCATCCATAGGTGTATGATTATTGTCCAGTCTCTTCCCACACCCCCAACACCCTTTCCCCCCCGAAAATTGTCAGTCCACTCCCTTTCTATGCCTCTGATTCTATTCTATTCACCAGTTAATTCTGTTCATCAGATTTTTTATTCACTTGATTTTTAGATTCACTTGTTGATAGATATGTATTTGTTGTTCATAATTTTTATCTTTACTTTTTCTTCTTCCTCTTCTCAAAGGATACCTTTCAGCATTTCATATAATATTGGTTGGATGGTGATGAACTCCTTTAGCTTTTTTTTTTGTCTGTGAAGCTCTTTATCTGACCTTCAATTCTGAATGATAGCTTTGCTGGGTAAAGTAATCTTGGCTGTAGGTTCTTGCTATTCATCACTTTGAATATTTCTTGCTACTCCCTTCTGGCATGCAAAGCTTCTGTTGAGAAATCGGCTGACAGACGTATGGGTTCCTCCTTGTAGGTAACTGACTGCTTTTCTCTTGCTGCTTTTAAAATTCTCTCTTTGTCTTTTGCTCTTGGCATTTTAATTATGATGTGTCTTGGTGTGGTCCTCCTTCGGTTCCTTTTGTTTGGGGTTCTCTGCGCTTCCTGGACTTGGAAGTCTATTTCTTTTACCAGGTAGGGGAAGTTTTGTGTCATTATTTCTTCAAATAGGTTTTCAATATCTTGCTCTCTCTCTTCTTCTGGCACCCCTATAATTCTGATGTTGACAAATTTTTATAAAGCAGACAACTGTGCAACCAACAAGGAAGTTACAGATCAATATTATCTACCTCCTAAAGCCCCTCTGTGCCCCATTCTTGAGAGTGACCCACCCTTCTTCTCTGTCCTGACATGTAATACCGCAGTTAATTTGGACTATTTTTGTACTTTATCTACTAGGACTAATACAGCATGTCCTCTTCTGTACCCGGCCTTTGTCCCCGATGTTGTGTTTGTGAGATTCATTCATGTTGCATAAAGCTCAAGTTACTTTTGTGTCATGGATGAATAGTATGCCCATTTTAGAAAATACCACATTTTCTAAATGCTAATGTGGGTGATCTGGGTTGTTTCCTCCTTGTAGCTATTATTGTGAAGATCTTTGTGCATGGCTTTAGTGAACAACAACATATATTAAGTAGATACCTAGTTGAGTAATAGGATAAAGTCATTGGACTTTTGAAGTCAAGGAGGAGGTCATCTAATGTGGCTTAGAGGGGACTAAGCAATGTAGCACCAGCCTACCTTTCCAAGCTTGGTTTAAACCACCTCTTGAAATATAAGTGTTCAGAGTCACAAGTGATCTAAACAGATCTCAGAAAGGTGGGTCAATGCTAGATTGCTCAGTGTTCTGCAAGCCACATCTGAATTTGGACTTTATCCCCAAAAGCCATTAGAATTAAAGTTGAAATTCATAAAAGATATATCTTCCTAGCTACCTACATTTTGGAGAATTAATTGAAAAGAGGCAAGCCTGGTGTGAGGAGACAAATTGACTGCTATTTCAGTAGGTGTAAACTACAAACATATTTTATATCATAAGGGTTTATTGAGTCTGGTGTTGATGGTTTCTGAAGGAAAGGACCTTGCATTTAATCATCTTTTTCTTTTTCTTTCTTTCTTTTTTAATCAGCAGAGTACTTAGCTGGCTTTTTTGTCATTTTGGAAATACTTTTTAAGTTTTTTTTTTAAATTCTTTTTTAACAAACAACCCCAGGGATACGGCAGCTGGCATTTTTCACAGAAGAAATAGAGAGAGTGGTGAAATTGCTGGCTTGTTTTCATTCGCTGTAATGCATTCCTATAGTAGTCATGTACTCTGCAAATGCCACTATAAAATAAAAACAGGAAAAACATGAGGGCCATTGTACAAATGGGGGTCTTCAACCATAATGACATCACTGTCACCTCCTCATTACCCCTTCTGTAATTTATTTACAATTATCCAGGTTCTCCCTCAAATATTAAACTTTTATGTTACTCAAAAATCTCTTAAGATGACCTGTATAAAGATATATACTTTTATGGCTATTTAAGAATATGGTTCCAGTGTCTCCACATCCTTACCAACACTTGTTCTTTTCTGTGTTGTTTTTTATATTATAGCCACCCTACTGATATTCTCTCCCAAAACTCTTGTGGTTTTGACTAGAATTTCCTTAATGACTAATGATATTGAGCATCTTTTCATATGCTTATTGGCCATTCCAGTATCCTGTTTTGTGAGAAATGTCCTTTGCTCATTTGCCTATTTGTTCATAGGGTTGTTGTTGTTGTTGTTGTTGTTTTTTCAAGTGTTGTATTATAAGAGCTCTCTATATATTCTGGATGAGACCCTTATCAGAATGATTTGCAGATATGTTCTCCTATTTTGTACTCCTATTCTTGTCTTTTTATTTTATTGATAGTGCCTTTTGATGCAGTTTCTTAATTCTGATGAAATCAATTAATCTATTTTTTGTTGTTGTTGTTGCTTATACTTTTGGTGTCATAACTAAGAATCTCATGCCAAATCCAAGGCCAGAACTACTTTCAAATTTCCACTTCCCATCATGAACCTTTATTCTGTGGTTTACCCAAAGTGAATAAGTCCCAGGACATGCCATTTCCTTTACCTAGCAAACCTCCATCTCTTTCTTCCAGATAAAAGTCAAATGTCTTCTCAGTAAAATTTCTAAACCTGTAGGGAGTGTTGCTTATGACAACACTTGCTCCTTCATGCACTGATCCTATCTCTGTACCTGGTATGTAAATTTATCTGTGTCTTTTTCTCCTTTTAAGTTTGTGGTGCTTTATCCCAAGGGGTGAATTTTATTTTGCTCTGAAGCCTGTGCCTTTAATAATTGCTCAATGTTTTTGGAATGGATGGATGAATGAGCAATTATGGGAAACAACACATTCTCTCGTCACAGCTTTAAAGCCATTTCTTGTGGCCCATCAGTTTCGTGAAGAGGGGAGATCAATTTCCCTCTACAAGGGTCAGATAGATGTAAGATCGATCAAAACACATGACATTTTCATTTGTTACTGAACATCCAGCAAGGTTCTTCTTGACTTACCTACTCCTTGTGGTTTTTTTTTTTTTTTGGGGGGGGGGTTGTTTGTTTTTTTTTTTTTTTTTTGGAGACCTTCTCTAAGT
>PVJC01012775.1:0-39086 GCA_004026665.1 Murina feae | reverse complement strand
ATGCAATTATATAATTCCTATCATGTTAAAATGCCTCATCAGTAAAGGTAAAACTATAAGGGGGAAAATTTAACAATATAATAATTAAAATTTTGATACAGTAAGAAAACATAAGCCACATTGAAAGATAGAAATATATGTAGAAAATATATTTTAACATTTTGAAAAATTACGCACAAAAATATGGTAGGCAGATTATAATCAATAACCATAATAAATGTATACAGACTAAACTAGTCAGTTAAAAGATAATAATAGATTGAATTATAAAACAAAACCCAACTATATGTTCTTTATAAGGGATATATCCAAACCAAACTAACACAGAACGCTTGGAAACCAGACATGCACAGAAAATGATGGGAAAAAATAACAGGCAAATACAAATAAAAGAAAAACAGTTGTATCTTCATTAATAGACAAAATAGAGTTTAAGGCATGAAGCATTATTAGTGATAAAAAGGTACTATATTAAAAGATTTATTTCAGTAGAATATAAAAGTCTTTTTATCCGGTATGCACCTAATAACATAGCTTCAAACCATAAAAAGCAAAACCAAACTGAATTACAAGAAAAAAGTCAGAATTACCAACTTAGTGGAAAATATTAACACTATTCCTTTATTTACTAATAGATAAAATAGACCAATATTAGTAAGAATTAAAGACTTTCAGGCTTATTAACAAGCTTGATCTATTAGGCATATTTTATAATTCTGCTCCCAACAAATAGTGAATACATCATCTGAAGCAAACTTAGAATATGTACAAAAATGAGCATGTACTGAACTATAGAGTAAGTCTCAACCAATATTAAAGAACTGTTATTACACAAACCATTTTCCCTGACCTCAATATAGATTTATTTATTTATTTATCCTTACCTGAGGATATTTTTTCCATTGCTTTTTATTTTGTTTATTTTGTTTTATTTTTTTGTTAATCCTTACCTGAACTATTTTTCCATCGATTTTTAGAGAGAGTGAAAGGGAGGAGGGAGAGACAGAGAGAAAAAAACATCAATGTGAGAGAGACATATCAATTGATTGCCTGCTCTCAGGGCTGGGGAATCAAGCTTGCAACCAAGGCACACTCCCTTGACCAGAATCGAACTTGGGACCCTTCAGTCTGTGGGTCAATGCTGTATCCACTGAACCAAACCAGCTAGAACTCAAAATGGATTTCAACCTGAACATAAGAGCTACACCTATACAATTCTTAGAAGAAAACATGGGAGTAAAGCTTCATACAACACCAAAGCTGAGGTGATAAAAACATTTGATAAAATGCATCTAAAATTTTAAAACTTTGTGTATCAAATGACACCATTAAAAATGCAAAAAGAAAAACTACAGAATGGGAGAGAATATTTGTAAATCAAATTTGATAAAGAACTTGTGTCCAAAATATATAAAAAACTTGCAAGTCACTTGCACATATACAAATTACCCAATTTAAAAATGGGCAAAATATTTGCATAATCACTTCACCAAGGAAGATCTGCAAATAATAAGCACATGAAAAGATGTTCAATGCAGTTAGTCAGAAGGAAAATGCAAGTCAAATCCAAATGAGATACCACTTCATACCCACTACGATGGATTTAATAACAAACACAACAGGTATTAGCAAGAATGTGAAGGAACGAACCTCATATATTACTGTAGGAATGTATAATGGGATAGCCATTTTAGAAAGCAGATAAGCAGTTTCTCAAAATGTTAAACATAGTTATCATATAACTCAGCAATTCTACTAGATATCTGAGAGAAATAAATACATAATCCATACAAAAACTTGTACATGAATGCTGATACAAGTAGTAGCCATATAATAGCCAAAAAATGGAACCAATCCAAATATCTGTCAACTGGTAAATGGATAAACAAAATGTATATCTATATGACAGAATACTATTTGATAATGAAAAGAAACAAAGTTGTAACATGGATGGGCCTCAAAAAATCATGAAAGTGTATAAAGCCAAACAAAAGGACCACTTATTATATTATTATTTTTATATGAAATGTCCACAATAGGCAGGACTATAGAGACAGAAAGTAGACTAGTGGTTGTGTGTGGCTGGGAGTAGGGGCAGGGAGTGAGTGACTGCTAATAGACAGGAAGGATTTTTTAGGATGATGAAAATGTGCTAACATTGGATTGTGTTGATCACACAACTCTAAATTTACTAAAAATCATTTAATTGTATACTTTAAATGATTTAGTTATATGGTATGTGAATCATACCTCAATAAAGCTGTTAAAAACAAACTGATCATTAATTAGAAATAAAACGAGATTCATGAAAAGTATACATAAAACCTATAGCACATGTTTAAACTTTAGAAGTATTCTCTTTAAAATCCGGAAGGAGAGCCTGCCAGCGTGACTCAATGGTTGAGCATAGACCTATGTATGAATCAGGTCATGGTTTGATTTCCTAATATGGGGTGTGCAGGAGGCAGTCAGCCAGTGATTCTGTCATCACTGATGTTTCTATCTCTCTCTCCCTTTCCCTTCCTCTCTGAAATCAATAAAAAAATATTTTTAATAAATCAGGAAGGAGCACTGGCTGTTTTGGCTCAGTGGATAGAGCGTCAGCCTGCGGACTGAAGGGTCTCAGGTTCGATTCTGGTCAGGGGGATGTACCTGGGTTGCAGGCACATCCCCAGTAGCAGGTGTACAGGAGGCAGCTGATTGATGTTTCTCTCTCATTGATGTTTTTGACTATCCCTCACCCTTCCTCTCCGTAAGAAAATCAATAAAATGTATATTTTTTAAAAAAGCAGGAAGGAGAAACATGCCTGATATTACTATTATTGTTCACCATTGTTTTGGGGTAGAGGGTGGGAGGGTCCTAGTTGGTGCAATAGAAGAAATAAAGATATAAGGATTGGAAAAGAAAAAAATGAAACAATAGCATTCATAGATGATGTGATTATATCGGGGTTGGCAAAAAGTTTCTATAAAAGACCATGTAATAAATACTTTAGGCTTTGTATCTGAGCAGCCATAGACAATACATGAATGTATGCGGCTGTGTTCCAACAAACTTTCTATATAAAAACTGACAATGGTCCAGAGTTGGTCCACAGAACAGTTTTTATGACTCCTGGTCTATATAGAAAACTAGAAATTCTGCTGAGAAATTATCAGAATTAATAAGAATTAACCAAGACTGCTAGAGATAAGATCAAAATGTAAAAAGCAGTATTGTTCCTAATCACAAGCAATTTAAATTTTTTAAATATATATTTTTAAAAAATGTTTTTATTGATTTTAGAGAGAGAGGGAAGGAGAAGGATAGAGAAATAGAAACATCCATAGGAGAGAGAAACATTGGTCAGGTGCCTCCTACATGCCCTCTACTGGGCATTGAGCCTGAAACCTGGGCCACGCTGGCCAGGCCAAAGTATATAGTTTTCAGTAATTAAAAAATTTAGTTGAGCCCTGACTGGTTTGGCTCAGTGGATAGAGCGTCGGCCTACGGACTGAAGGGTCCCAGGTTCGATTCCAGTCAAGGGCATGTACCTTGGTTGCGGCATATCCCCAGTGGGGAGTGTGCAGGAGGCAGCTAATCGATGTCTCTCTTTCATCGATGTTTCTGACTCTCCCTCTCCCTTCTTCTCTGTAAAAAAAATTCAATAAAATATATATTTTTAAAAATTTAGTTGATAAACAGGAATAAGTTATAACATAAATTTTGTGTAACTTTTATGGAGAAAAATGTAAAGTTTCATTTAAGTCATAGACCTAAATACAATCTATGGACTAGAAGACTCCTCTAAAACTAAAATAAACATTAAAAAATACAGGGTGTAGTAAATTCATAAAGGAGGAAATAGGGAAAGAAGCAATGACAATAAAATTTTTAAATCTGGAAAGTAGGTAAATAAGTGGCAACTGAATTAGCAACTTAATTTGACTTAGTACAAAGAAAGCTGAATCCTAGGCTGGCAGTGGGGAAAATTTAAGAGCTTAAGACAGTTTATACAAAATCCTCAAAAATCAGCAGGATTAGCGACTCTGGATACTCTGTAATAGAAGGGATTCAAGTGAAAGATACTTGAGAACTTGTGTTTCTTCCCTTAATCCATACCACTGGAGATTGATTGACCTTCTCCATTTCAAAAGAAGTTTCAAATTTTATCCTCTAAAGAGAACAAAATAGAGAATCTCTGTAGTAAAGAATGCCAGACACAGTTAAAGGCTTGGTTACTTTACCCAAATCAGGGATACTGACTTACCATATACCCAATGAATATTGAATTCAGAGACCCTTAGCTTCTTCCAGTTAGTGAACCAAAGATACAGTAGGAGTTCTTCAAAAAAAGGCTTCACCGTACGTAATGAAGCTCAGCTTGTCCCAGCATTCAGAGTTCTCAATCAGCTTTTTAGTTCGCCACTCTTCTCTTAATTATGAGCAGACAGCTTCAGATAGACATTTGAGAAAAGTTTCTAATGTAAAGACCTACACAAATGGGGAAATATTTTGGAGGAAATAGAAACTACACAGGGAAAAGAAAACTTAACATTTTAAAAACCTATCAATATTGTTGGAGAGATAAGAAAATACATTTTATGCTTGAAGCAGTGAATGTTGACTGAAGGATGCATTGGAGTAGAGAAATAGAAGGGACTTTTAATGAACTGGTATTGTTCTAATTCTTAACAGGAGTGATGAGTCATTGGTGTTCATTTGTCTTCAAACTCTTCATATGTTTATGTATTTTTCTGTAGATTTGATACAGTTCACAATTTTAAAAATAATTAACAACATAAATAAAAGGAGCAATAAAAAAATAGGCAAGGAATTAAAAAAAGAGTCAGTTAGAAGTAAAAAAAAAAAACAACAACCAAAAAACAACAACTATGGAAATTTAAAAACACATAGGATGGGTCAAGTAGCAGATTAGACACAACTTAAAAAAAATAGGTTGGAATATAGATATTGAAAAACTCCCCAGAATGCAACAAATGGAAATGAGATATAAAACATGAAAGAGCAAGTATGACAGGAGGAGAGTGAAATGTGAATGTTTCTAACATTTATTTGGAGCTTTAAAAGAACAGAGAAAATAGGTGAGAGGCCATATTGGAATAAAGATAGAGAATTTTCCAGAATACAAGAATAACATGAATCTTAAGATGTAGAAAGTTAAGTGAATCCCTATAAATACAAAGAAATCCAAATTTGTACATATCAGAGTGAAAGTGGAGTATTCCGGAGACAAAGAGAAGATCAACCAGAGGGGAGGAAAAAAGGTTATCTAAAGCAACAATGAGACTGATTGCACACTTAAAAGTAGCAACAATGGAAGCCAGACTTGGTGGAATATCCTTGATATTCAGAAAGAAATAACTGTCAACCTAAAGGTATATGCTCAGCTGAATTTCTAATAAAAAAGAAGAGTAAAATAAAGATTTTCACAATAATAAAAAGTGAGTTTACCTCAACAAAGTCTTTAAAATATATATATGTTAGAAATTTGTGCAAGGGGCTTGGCCCTCACAGTCCTAGCTTCAGCCGAAGGTCATCCAGAAGGACATCCAGAAGGTCATTCGACTGTCTGGTCTAATTAGCATAATATATATGCTATATATATATTTATATTAGAAAGGAAGAATAATCTAAAAAGGAAAATTGGAGATGCAAGTGAATGGTGAGCAAAAGAATTAATCATGTGTAAGTCTAATCATGTGTAATTTAGACTGACTAAATTGTAGTTTGAAGGGTAAAAACATAACTATCACCGAATCTTTATATTTGTGATAACTTTAGGTTTTGTTGGTTTGATTTCTTCTATAGGTGTACAGAAGATGGGTGTCCACATAAGAAATTTTTCCACACACGTTTTCTCATGCGAATGAGATTAACACCAGATTGTTCCAAAATGTTGATCTCAACATCCTCTGGATATCTCTTGATTTTGCATGATCTTGACTTAACCAAGTCTTTAGAAGTAGGCAGCTATCCCATTTTGAGAGCAAGAAGAACTACATCAAGTTCAGGTAAGCTTTTCTTTTTTGAAGAATTTTCCAAAGAATCTCAGACACAGGGATGTTATCTTCCATTCTGAGAGTGATAGCAAGAAGGAGGGAAGAAAATTAAAAGACATTCTTTGGGAAGGTCAGTGAGAGCTTTTTCTCATGGAAATATAATGATCTATATGTATCTCTGACATAGCATTAATTTGTGCCTCTGATCACAAGTGATCTAGAAAGAATAACTGCTAACTCTAAAAATATTTCCATTAGCATTATGCTAGCCAGAAAAACCTTTCATCAGTATTTCTAACTCATCACTATCTCAAAAATTAATGATGGTCTGAGGTTGTATCAATTTTTTTAAAGTTCTTCTGGAACCCACTAGAGCTTTTAAGTTACAGTCAATATGGAATTTTAGTTTTAATTCTGTAGTGTATCCTAGACTTCCAAATGCTCAGACATCTTACTTACTTTAAGATGTAGCCAGGGCCATTTTACTTCATGACCTCTAAACATCCTCTCGCTCAAGTCCTGTTCCTTCTCCTGTTGCTGATTCTATTGGACTTAAGTGCAACTGGGGCTCAGAAAAATCTATGACCTCACTATAATTTATCCACATTATGTGACAGAAACTGTTTCATCTACCTTTGGGAAAAAGAAGGCTGATCTGGGAACATACCCACTTGGAACACATAATGTTCACAAAAAGCTATTAAAAATTAGTTTCAAATGGTGAGATTCTTTCTCCTGTGTGCATAGGGCCATTTCTTTGGGAATGTGTAGGCCTCATTGTACTGCAACTGCCCAATTGCTAAAAAATAGAAATTTAGGTTTTACTAGTCTATTTTTGCAAGCAAGGGATATAATCCTTTTGGATTCAGATTTCTTTTTTTCTGGTTAAACATTAATAATCAGCTTTAGCTTTCTGAGGAGCAGTGATTTTAAAGGCCCAGTTGGCATTTTGTAATTAAAAAACTAAGTAGGTTTTCTGACCTCTAAGGGTAATTCTGTTACTTAATAACATCAAAAGGAACTAATTTAATAAGAAGCTCCCACAGAAGTGTGGGGCCACTAGAAAAGTGTGATGAAATAGAGATTGCTCTTTAGAGTACCCCATCAAACTCAGCTATCTGATATTCATTTTATTTTCCACAGATTTCAATGTAAAATTTTTATTGCATTTCAAAGATAGTACTCACATAATTTCAAGAACGATAATAGAAGTTTTTGCTACGCTTTAAGAAAGATCTGTTCATGTTCTCGGTAATGAGCCTGTTGTTTGGACCCTATTCTAACATTAAACAGTGGGCTAAACAGCTCAGTTTCCACTCTTACTGGTATTTTTTATTCTATTTCATTACACAAATGAGCAGAGCCAATCATGCTCCTGTGTTTATTTGGTTTTTCATTTATATTTCACTTAAGCTAGTCATTGGTATAGAGGATTTTAGAAAGGGACTAGGCCTTAGATAGAACACTTCAGAGAGCTGTCCTATCTTAATCTTAATTATAATAAGCCAGTTTTAAGTGGACATGTACTTGCCATATTTCAGATGGATTTTAATAGTATGGCTCAACTAGCTGATAAAAAGTTGAAAGATATATCACCAGAGTTTTGCTAGGTGTATTGTCAGAACTTTTTGTATTTTTAAGATCTGACCACTTCATCAAGTTCATCTGGTCCTAGAGTTTCTGGTTCACCTTGTCATCATAGTGATTCTAATTCATCTTCTGAGAAACACATGTCACGAGCCTCGCAAAGAGAAGGTAGGTTAAAAGTTGGATGTTATAATCCTGTAACAAGTGATTCTACCAAGTAGCTTTCTTTGGTTTCTTTAATCCATAAAATTAGCCAATAAAGATGAGGCTACTCCTTGCCCCCCTCAGTTATCCTTTTCAAAAAGCTAAACAGAGTCTCTGGGTTTGAGCATCTTGGGCTTAAATTGTAGTTGAAGTTTAAGCTTTGATTTTATTTCCTGGACGTGGCTTTGTGTAGTTTGGAGAGGAAGTAGTTGGGAAATACAGATCCCAATCACAGTTACTGTGGAAATTAAGTGAGATTATGCATGTGACAGTGCTGTATAAATATAAGAGTATATGTTCATTAGGTGCTTGTGAAAGTCATCTGGTTTCAGCCCAGTACACTTGTTATCTGTCATTTCCTTCTCTGAGCAATGCCTGACAGACTCAGAGGGCTGGTGGGATAAAGCAAGCTACAATCTGGCCCGATTATGCTTTTCCCCATTTTCCCCCAGCCAGTCTGGCAGAACTGGCTGCTTAGCCTATCCCTTCCAACTTCTAATTGAAATGCTTTCTATCTATGCATATTTCACTTACAGTCCCTCTCCAAACTAATTCACATCTAAACTCTTATAGCACTTTTTATTTGTCCTCTTTATAGACTGATAGCCAAATAGTTTTTTGTAATTTGGGGTCACCTTTTGCTGATAAGCATGTTTCCTATCTAGCTATTTTTTTGAAAGGATTATACATTAGATTTGTAATTTGTGTTTTCCCCAGGAGGCCTCACTTTTTAAGTGCTTGAATAATGCATATTTGATTATTTTTGCATGATTATTTATGTGAGTAGAATGGTTGAGTGCCCTTCCTAACCTAACCTATAGCTTTATCCACTGTCTTCTGGATGCTGAAGACTGTGATGCTTCACTTTAAGGTTAAAAACTCTTCCTCTTAAATTTAGAGATTTATGCCCAGATGTGTAGCATTTCTTCTTTAATTTGTAGCAGAAACTTCTTTTACAGGTTCTGGCTGTTCTTCGCCTTCTTCCTTGGCTATGGGGAACAGGCCAAGGCTTTTTTTTTTTTATTTTAATTGATTTCAGAGAGGAAAGGAGAGGGAGAGAGATAGAAACACCAATGATGAGTCACCAATTGGCTGCTCCTGCAAGCCCCCCACTGTGGATTGAGCCCACAACCCAGGCATGTGCCCTGACCAGGAATCAAACCCTGACCTCCTGGTTCATAGGTTGATGCTCAACCATGCCAGCCAGGCCAATCAAAGGCTCTTAATAATCATTGAAAAAAATCTTTATTGATTAACTAAACCATCCATTAGAAAAGAGAAACTTAATTTAAGAAGAATAGTTCACAAGCTTGCTTGTTACTTTGTTAAACACTGAAACAAAACTATGTAGCAGTTGTATGCAATGACAAGCGACATCTGGGAGAAGAGATGATGTATTGGGAGCCTGGGCAGAGAGAACAAGAAAATTCAGGAGTGGAAAGAGAGAAGGTGGGCTTAGAGGTAAGGTTGCTCTGAATGTTGGAAATCCTGGGTCTTTAAGGTGTCGGCATATGTTGGCACCATACTTTGGCAGATATGATGGCTGTAAAGAGCAGAGGCCTTCAAACTTATTTCAGGATTAAAACTATTTTTGACATGAAATTTGCTGTGGTTTCTTAAAGGTTTAGCACAAATAAAAGTGGAATAACTGGTTCAAGTGAAATTAGGGAAGCTCTTGACCTACCCCATCTCTACCCTGATCTCCAGGTGGTTCCCCCCTCCCCTTTTGCCAGCTGTTGAGGAACCTCCAAGGAGCACAGCTTGGAAACCACTAGTTAGCTATTTAGAATGGGTTTATTTTCTGCTTTTGTTACAGATTTTCAAAATTAATTCTGGAAATAGGGATTTGTTTTTCTCAAAAATTAAAAAAGTTTAATCACGTGAAATCATTATTTAGGTATAATTTGGTTGTAACAGTGTAATTTGGAGCATCACAGGTTCCCATCAATGCTAGTAATCTAACGGAGATCTTTTAAAAGAAGGTACATCTGCCCTGACCGGTTTGGCTCAGTGGATAGAGCGTTGGCCTGCGAACTGAAGGGTCCCAGATTCGATTCCGGTCAAGGGCATGTACCTTGGTTGTGGGCACATCTCCAGGGGGGAGTGTGCAGGAGGCAGCTGATCAATGTTTCTCTCTCATTGATGTTTCTGGCTCTCTATCCTTCTCCCTTCCTCTCTGTAAAAAATCAATAAAATATATTAAAAAAAAAAAAAAAAGAAGAAGATACATCTTTTTTGAGAAAGTTTGCAAAGGGTTTGACAGAAGGAGCTCATTATCTTCAAAGGAACTCCTTCCCCAGGAAGAGCAGTGTTGAAATATTTCTCTTGATATTACACTTTTAAGCTGCTTTCTCACAATGTCTGTACAAGTGGTTCTCCACATATCCAAGGCATATGACGTATTTCCGTAGTAACAATGACTAATGCATTAGAGCTACACTTGCATTAGAGCTACATAGAAGGAAATGATAGGCCATACCAGAGTACCAGGAGTATGTATGATTGGCAGTGTCTCCCATCCCTTGTTTGGACATGCTTCTGTGTGAGTGTCCTCCCTCATCTCCAAAATTACACATCTATTGTTGTTTACAGTACTGTCCTTGTTGGCTGTAAGTCCCTCTCCTTGTACACATAGCCTTTTATTTATATAATGGCAGTCTTCATGGCTTCCAAGTATTTCCTTCTCTGAAGCAGATCCTCTGAAATGAGAATTGTTATCTTTTACTTTTCCAGATTCCTTTCATGTCACATAACTTTGATTTTACTTAAATGAAGAGCTTTCATGAGATATAATCCAAATCAAAAGGACCTCTAGTTAGTTTTAATGCATTAGTCTTTAGGTCATTGGTGATTCTTGCTATAGGAACTTGGATTCTTTAGTTCTAGTCATACCCTTTCCCCATATCCTCACCCCAAAGACACACTCCGTACATTGAGGGCACTGTGGGTTTTTTTTTACATGTCGTAGTATAGTGCAGACAAGGGAATGAAGGCATAGTAGCTGGCTGACAGAAATCAAAGCTTTTTAAGAAATATTTTTAAAGTATTTTTTACTTTTTTATTGAATTGGTTAATAAAAACTATATAGATTTTAGGTGTACAATTCTGTAATACATCATCTGTATATTGTATTGTGTATTCAGCACCCCCAAAAATCAAGCTTTGAAAAGTTGCCTTAGTTCTTTGATAATACAAATCCCACGTTCTAATTTTCTTGTATCTCAGGAGTTTCACCACGAAATAGTCTTGAAGTCTTAACCCCTAAAGTTCCTGGTGAGAGAGACCGTGGAAACTGCATCACATCTTTACAGCTGCACCCAAAAGGCTGGGCCACTCTTCTTCGGTGCTCAAGCAACACTGATGATCAGGAGGTACGGGCAACAGGACTCCACCTTCAACAGGGCCGACTGAACAAAATGCCATGTGTGCTTGAACCCCTTCTTCCTCCCCTCTGGCCTGGGTGTGGCAAGCTGGGGAGTACTTTAAAGCAATGATCAGCTCATTGTACCAGCTTTTAAATTCTTTTCTCCTTCATCTCATCATAAAAAGCCCTTTATATAGTAAACATCAGACAGATGTTTCAGCTAGGCTGGCTAAATGTGAGGTTTTGTTTTAAGCCAGTTGAGTGTAATAATTTCCTCTTTAAAAACCAGGGGAAACTTTGGAAAAGGAAGGAACTAAACAGACTAGGGGGAAAGGTCTTAGATGACCTTATGATTTTCAGCATTCTGAAAAGCAGGAGTCCTTGCCCTGACCGGTTTGGCTCAGTGGATAGAGCGTCGGCCTGCAGACTGAAAGGTGCCAGGTTCAATTCTGGCCAAGGGCATGTACCTTGGTTGCGGGCACATTCCCAGTAGGGGGTGTGCAGGAGGCAGCTGATGGATGTTTCTAACTCTCTATCCCTCTCCCTTCTTTTCTGTAAAAAAATCAATAAAGTATATTTAAAAAATAAAGAAAAGCAGGAGTCCTTTAAGAATCTCACTAGTTCTAGAATCTGCCCCTGAGAAAAGGAGAGAAGAGAGCCATTGAAATGTGTAGGGGAAGTATTCTAGGGCTTGACTCTCTTAACCCTTGAATTTTTAAATAACAAAATTGTTACTTTCAGAAAAGGGAGTTATTACTACAGAAGTCACACTGGCCTCTGTGAATAAAAGGCTTTAAAGCGTCATAGTATAGAATAACCCTAGCTTATGAAGATAAGAGGGTACAAGTCTACAAGTTCATTAGTTGCAAGAGGGGTAGCATTCATCTAAATGATTTCTAACAATTCTCTGGCTTTAGCATTCTGTTGAGTGTTTTTTAAAGAATATCTGTAGCACTATTTGAGGCTCTATAACTTTGGTTTGTCCTTCTCCTCTCTCCCTAGTGGACTTGTGTCTATGAATTCCAAGAAGGAGTTCCGGTACGACCTGTCTCACCTCGCTGTTCTCTACGACTGACTCATTACATTGAAGAAGCCAATGTAGGCAGGGGTTATATCAAAGAACTTTGCTTCAGCCCTGATGGGCGAATGGTTTCTTCTCCCCATGGCTATGGGATTCGGTTGCTGGGATTTGACAAACAGTGCAGTGAACTTATTGACTGTTTGCCCAAAGAAGCCAGTCCCTTGCGGGTGATCCGTTCTCTGTACTCTCATAATGATGTTGTACTGACGACAAAGTTCTCCCCAACACATTGTCAGATTGCCTCAGGGTGCCTTAGTGGACGGGTGTCTTTGTATCAGCCAAAGTTTTAGGCACAACTTACAACAAAATAAGGAACTCTTCTGGTGTTTGACACATAAATTGCTTCAATTTGGGTGAAGTATTTTCATTTTTAGAAGATCTTAAAAGTTTGGGTCAAGATTCTGATTCTTATGAACACACCTGTGACCTGAGGACTTGGTCGTGCAGCATCATAGGGGCATTGCCAAGTTAGACTCTATGCAGCCGCATCTTTTGCAGCATTCCTCAGCTCCTGCTGATCTGTGCCACTGAACCCCAGTTCTGGTTATTTTGCATGTTGGCTCTTGTCGAGTTTCTTTCTTTTTTGTTTTTTGATTTTGGTGTGAATTTTGTGGACATTTAGCAGGAGTTTTGGTTGGGTTAGAAGAAATCTGTGACACTACAATAAAACCCAAACATTTGATGTTGGCATACTGATTGCTGAAAAAGAAATTTCATCTTCCCTGACCAGTATACTTGGCCTTTTAAAGTTGCTATTATGTTTATCAATAATGAGCACAGATAAATGGCATTATTCTCATAACTATTGGATAGTCTTTCAACAAAATGTCTTTTAAGCTTCCTGTTAAAATTATACATATTTTTCACCATGAGAGGGTTTTGTTGTGACATTCTGGAAAAAATATCACCTCTCTTTGTAATTTACTTTACTTGTATGAATTTTAAAATCTCTAGCATGTGTCCTTACTTGGTATTTTGTTCCTCTCAACAGTATTAGGGAGGAAGAGGGGAGAAGGAATGGGCTTTGGTTGTTTCTGTTGGTTAGAAGAGAATTTATTTATTGGATTAGTACACTATCTGACCACAGAGTGTTGAGGACAATATGGCTCAGATATTCTGTTTTCTCTGTCAGTCACACAAGATGACATGTTATAGTATTGGGGTGGAGGGGGAATCGAGAGTAAAGAGATGGGTGTTACTCATTTCTTTCATGAGCCAGATGGCAGAAGGTCAACTCTTAGCATTAGTGAGAGGAGAACTGCAGTCCTCTTCAAGCTGCTGGCATAAATGTGGTAGTCAGTGGCTTGGATGTCCTTTTGTTGTGTTTTGTTATGGAGCACATCAAGTAAAAAACATAGAGCAGGGCTTAAGCCCAAGGCTGACTGCTCTGCTGAAGTAAGGGGCTTTCCTTTAGTCTCCTCCACTTTGAATGGTTTGGTGTTTAGGAGGGGTTTTCCAGAGGCTAGAGTAATTTAAGTCACGTGCTGGCTTTTTCCCTCTTAGATCACATTCTCTTAGGCCAGTTGCTCTCAAACAGTAGGGAACCCTTATGATCATTGAGGAGCTTGTGAAAAATACAGAAAATGCCCTTACCTTAGGAGATTCTGATTCTGCCAAAGAAGACAGGAATCTGTATTTTAACAGGAACACCAGGTAACCTTTATTCAGATGGCCCCTGGATTACTGTTTATAAAACACTACCTTCAACATCAGTCAATGCTTTTGTACCCATCAGGTGCTTAACACAACTCCCAGAAGGTATTTTGGCTATTTTTTTAATAATAAGTAAATGAAAGCAATTTTAGAGGTAGAAAATAACATAAAATGAAATCAATTTCATTTTTTAAGGAATGAGAGAAGTGACTTGCCTAAGGTTATCCTAAAAACGTAGTGGCAGAGCCAGGACTCGAATTTAAGTCTCCTAATTCCTTGCTCAGGGCAATTTCTACTGTATTATGCTGTCGGTTAAAACAATGTCTCTGAACACTTTATTTCGTCTTTAGTATTATTGTGGATACCCTTAAACTGGCGAAGACATTGAAAAAAGAAAGGCATGGGAGTAGATGCTGAGAATTCCAGCCATATGAAGAAAAGTATTTTAAATCATATAGAAATGTTTAAGCAACCCAAATACATGAATAAAAATGCCTGGGTTTTTTTGTAGGACCTACCAGACAGCCATTCACACATGTATAAAGGTTACATCTCACTTGGAACAGTGTTGGCCCTTGAACAAATTTTAAAAATTAGATCAATTTACCATGAATGTTTAAAATTTGGAAATTTTCTAGTCATCAAAAAAGTTATGACAGACTACAGTGAAATACAGGTTTGACATAAACTTAAAAAAACATTTAAAAGGAAGTTTTTGAGGCAAAAACACTTAATATTAAAAATAAGCTACTAAGTGTAACAATTGAATTAATAATGAAAAGAAGGTTCCATAAATTGTGTCACCTTTGGAGAGAGTTCCATGTCAGATATTGGGCACACATATTGCCCAGCTCTAAACTTCAGTCATGATTGTTTAACCACTATCTATCACGTGTCAAATAATAGACATACTTTGCTACTAATCCTCCCAGAAACCTTACAAGGTAGGTGGAGGAGTACCAATTTACTTTGGAGGAAATGGAGGGTCAGAAAATATAAGTGATTTGCCTTAAGTCACAGAGCTAGGTGGCATCACTGGGATTCAAACTCTGGTCTGTTTTAGTCCAAAGCCTGTGCTTATTACCCTACCATTGAGCCCTTTGGTTTGTAAAAGATGATAAACTGGCTGGTTAATTTACTTGGTTTGAATCTTCTGGAAGTTCTTTATTACAGAGCTGGCTTACCTTCTGCACCATATAAAAGAACATTTACAAGATCAACAGTTTCCATTAGAATTAATACTGTAAACTGCAGAAATACCTACAGTCCATTCCTAACTAAAAAACCTCAAGCAGGAAATGTAACTATAAAATAAAGGAAAATAGAGGATAAATAGCCTTGTTAAAAAAAAAAAAAAAAAGCCACACAGATGAAATGGGCTATTAATGTAAAAATTAACAGCCAGCAAAGAGAACCTTCGTTCTCTTTGAGATATGGTCATGATCAAAAAGTCACCAGGGATATTAAGGAATTAAAAGTCATCAGGAATGGTATACTATTATAGAGGAAATAACATCTTATAATTAAAAGGTCCCATTTCACTTACAGTATAAAATCTAATGTGGTGTTTGTTACTCTAAATTTTATTTAGTCACTTTTATTCATGATAATTGGTAAACGTATAATTGGTAACATAGTATAATTATTAGAAAGTGTAGTATAAACTGTACTATGGTTTTAAAAAGCTTTCTGCAGAACAGTATCTTTCTGGCAATGCTATGTTGAATGAGTTCAGGAACATCAAATGCATAGTAGTTCCTTATTTTCAATTGTGAAAATGAAGTGGCTAAAGCAGATGCGATCTCTATTTTAATCTTTTGAAAATGTGTGTGGTCTTTTTTCTCAGAATCCCAAAGAACATGTATATTTTGTCATTTCTGCTTGTTACATCCTGAGAAGAAGCTATACCAAAAATTTTAGAAAAACAAGGAAAAGGTAGATCACACATTCCCCATTTCTGTCTAGAACCAAGAACACATTATACTATTAGTATTACAGTTTTGTTTGCTAGAAAGTGCAGTGTAGGAAAAATATTCTGAGAATCTTTTAGAAGCCTAATGTTTCCCAGTTTGTCAGAATATATGGTATTGGCATCCATAAATATCTGTTAAGCTTGTGTTTAGCAAGAGAAATATTCTGATAAGTTAACTTACTAATGACAATCATCCCCATTTAGTGACCACCAGTGACAGAGAGCTATGAAATTTCATTAAGTAATAAACTGTGTTGGTCATAAAGCATATATTTCAATTTTTGGATAACTAATGCATATCTCTAAAGTGCCAAAATTTAAAACTTGTAATTCTTTTTGATGTCTTTCAAATATGTTAGTATATCTCCCTTCTTCTTAAACAGCATGCTCAGAATAATTCACTTTTTCATGATGAAAAGTAAAAGTTATATTCATGTATCATTACAAATATTCAATGAGCTCTGATGTATATAAAATAGTTCATAAAATGTAAAGGGCTATAACAAATATGAGTTAATATCAATTATTATAAAGTGACTCCCTCAGCCCTGAGGTATATGTAATTGTTTGCCTCAGATTGCTGGTGTTTTGTTTTTAATTTAAAAATGTTTTATATCTGCTAAGCAGTTTATTCTGTCTCCTTCCACACTATCAATATGCCTGCCTCTAAGAGATTCCCCACTCTAATGTGCTGTGTTCATGTTATGAGCTGCAACATGAGATAACCAAGCCTGCTTAGTGTCTGAAGATCTGGACAAGCTCTTGGGTACACAGTCTTTGAGATGGCTCTTTTGGTTGTTTGCCCCCTTTCTGACAGGTTCACAATAACCTTCTGGATAATATGAGTTTCCAGTAAAGGCCTAACCTAGTGTTTCTTTTCAGTTGCCACTAAGTAAAATAATTCAAATGAAGGGGGTTGCTAGATTAAGGAACAAACAGCAATGTACCAAAGAATAGCAAAGCAACAACAAAGGCTCTATATTTGCACAGGGGTCTTTCATGCTTTCAAGAAAAAAGAAGAATACGGGGAAGGTGAGGGGAACAATGAAAATCAAATCCAGATACACTTAAGAGTATTTTTTATGCCATTAAATAACTATTAAAATATATGCTTAAAATTATCACGTTGTTACAAAGACAGTTTAGGCCCATTGCAGAATAGATTGTACCAAAATTTATACCCTAAAGATGATTCCTAAGAATTTCTCCTAAATGATAATAGAAATGATTATCCAAAGGAAAGTCTCAAATGTACCAGTATTCTGCTCTCTTTAGTTACAAATGTATTAGCCAGTAGTAATAGGGGTTTTACCAAAAGTTCCAAGGAACACATCACATACACACAGATCCTATATGTATGTGTAATAAATGTCACTATGAAGATGTCACCCAGAGGTAATAAAATAATTTTTAAATTTAAATCTGGTCTAAAGTATTTAAAATAGAATTTTCAGTTTTCCTAAGTTTCTTCCTCACTTTTCATGGTTTTTACCTTAAAAATGGAATATTTGAATTTTTAATTCACTATATCTATTTCCAAACTGTGCTTTCTGGTAACTTTTAGATTCACATTTTCAGGAAATTTGGAATGCCCTATACAATATACTAGACACCAGGAAGTTTTCTCACTGGGCTCTGAAGTGCTGTAGTACTTATGCTAGACTGTAAGCTCCCTGAGGGCAGGGACTATCTCATTTATTCTTGTGTTCTTGTACAGGATCTTACAGAATAGTTGCTTCATAAATGGTTGTTGAATGAATCAAATGAACCATTATATGTGGCTTCAAATTCCCATGAAGCCAGAATTATTCAGCACTAAAGGAATCCATCATTTATGATCACAATGAACATACTGTGTGCATCAGAGTCATACCTGTGGTCAGAAAAACTATGCAAATTCATGGATGTGGAAAACTACAAGTTTAAGACTCAGTATTTCATTCAACAAACATTTGAATGCCTACCATATGCTTAGTCCAGTACTAGGGAACCAAGGGACAAGGCTTTCGTATTCCATAGGTGCAGCTGAAACAGACTTCAATGCAGGGTGACCTGCGCAGGCATATAGGGCTCTGCACTGAGAAAGGTCCCATGCTTGGTTTAATGCTTGGCTAAAGCCATCTTGAAATTCTTAAGTTTTTGAACAGGGGACCCACAATTTTATTGTGCACTGGGCTCATACATTATGTAGCTGGCCTGGCTTGGATACTATCATTTTGATATAATGGAAACAAAATCCTATATAATAAAAGCCTAATATGCTAAGTGTCCGGTCAACTGGTCGACCATTCAACCAATCAAAGCATAATATGTTAATGATTTGCTAAGACTGCTCAACCACTCACTATGATGTGCACTGACCACCAGGGGGCAAATGCTCCAACCAGTAGTTTAGCTTGCTGCTGAGTCTGGCCGATTGGGACTGGGTGAGATGGGGCCAGACACGCCCTAGAACCCTCCTGCAGTCCCTCCCCCAGCCCTGATCATGCACCAGTGGGGTCCTTTGGCTTGGCCTGTGCCCCCTTGCAATCCAGGACCCCTCGAGGGATGTCAAAGAGCAGGTTTCGGCCTGATCTCGCAGGCCAGGCCGAGGGACCCCACTGGTGCATGAATTCATGCACTGAGCCTCTAGTAAGAATTATATTATCTTTTCACATTCATTGAACTAGCCATAGTGCATGATTTAATAAAATAACTTACAAAATTTAAAATTAAAACAGAAGTACTCCCTTTCCAACAAACTTTTTAAAGGATCAAATGTTTTTCATGTAAGAATTAGGAAAGCTTTCTAAACATGTAATTGACTTTCAGCTTCTCAATTGAATTATTTTTCTGTGATTTTATTCAATTGAATTGTTTTGAGTTTTTCAAATGGATGAATGTAGAGTTGTAGGTGAATTTATTATCTAATTACATAACTACATACAATTTTAAGGTTTTAATCTTTTATTAATATATGCACTGAATATTTTAGTATAAGTCTACCTCATACTGTGCTATAAAAAATAAATGCTACTTTGAAACACTTGACACACTTTGTGTGGCTAACCTGTTTAAAAGGTTGATTGGCAAAGTGGCATTTAGCGGTAGTTTGAAAACTTGTTTAAATCGGTTAGGTGTTCTTTAGACCAGAATCAGGCAAGGACTTGGTGGTTCTTGTTGGTGAAAGTCTAAACTTTCTCAATCATGTAGCCCTATCAGAAAAAATTGGAGAATACACTCTAAATTTAGATTATAAATTTTATATATATATATACATACACACACACACACACACACACACACACATATACTATTGTACGGATCTATATGTACATTATAAAACATATACAGAGATAAAGGAAATTTTTAAAATATAAGATTAAAAAGATTAGTCCCTTCCAAGGATCGCCTTGTGCTTCCACTGTACATGTAATTTTGTTTTGTGAAGGTCGCTGTTCTAAACACAGAACTGGCATTTTTACACTGAAAACACGTTTATTAAGATCTAACCCATTCACATGTGTTCATTTACACATTTATTCAATATGAATTATGTTCTGTAGAGTTTCATAAATTAGTTCTTTATTCAGTGAAAATATTCATACAAATAAAAAGCATAGCTGACAAAATTCTACTTTGTTTGTCAAGCTATATACAGTAATTGGTCTCATGTAGACAAATTAGAACATGCTATTTTTTTTCGGTGTTCCCTAAGAATAACTTTTTTTAAATATTATTTAACTGTGATTAGTGGTTCATTTCACTATACCACTTTAATTCATTAGAAAAATGATAATCAAATTTGGTATACTCACTTGTTTGGTAAGCCATTGAAGAAAAAAATAGAGTAAATCCCTTTCAATTATTTTGTGAAATTAACCATTTAGATAAACTGATTTAATTAACCACAGCACTAATTATTTCAGTTATTCTGATAACTGACATGCTATGGACTCTTTAAAAGTAGATTTTTTAATTTACAAGGAAATGGTTATTTGGCATGCATTTATACTAATGAATCAACAACTTACATTAGTTTCCTATTCATTTTTCAAAATATATTGATTTCAGAGAGGAAGGGAGAAGAAGAGATAGAAACATCAATGATGAGAGAATCATTGATTGGCTGACTCTTGCACAACCCCACTGGGGACCTAGCCCACAACCCAGGCATGTGCTCTGACCAGGAATCGAATCGTGACCTCCTGATTCAAACACTCAGCCACACTGGCTGGGCTAGTTTCCTGTTTCTGATGTAACAAATTACCAGGGACTTAGTGGTTAAAACAACAAATTGATGTTCACTGAGTTTTCTTCCAGATCCTTCCTTCTGACAGAAGACATGAAAAGTGGTGCTCAGTCCAGGATGCATTAAAGGAGGAGGGCCCTAACCGGTTTGGCTCAGTGGATAGAGCGTCAGCCTGCGGACTCAAGGGTCCCAAGTTCCATTCTAGTCAAGGGCATGTACCTTGGTTGTGGGCACATCCCCAGTAGGGAGTGTGCAGGAGGCAGCTGATCGACGTTTCTCTCTCATCGATGTTTCCAACTCTTTCCCTCTCCCTTCTTCTCTGTAAAAAATCAATAAAATATATTTAAAAAAAAAATAAAGGCACCTGGAGGGCTTATTAAGACAGACTGCTGGGTCACCATCCAGACTTGCTCATTTCATAGGTTTATGGTGAGAGCCCCCATTTTGCATTCTCACCAGTTCCCTGTGGCTGCTGTTGGTCTGGAAACCACAGTTTGAGAACTATGGATATTGAAAATAGAGTTAGAGTTTGGATTTCTCATGGATGCCAGTTCCCATGGATCTTTATGTAGATAAAGGGAGCCAATTTAAAGAAGATCTTAACTTTGGAGGTTGATATAGATGGACAACGTGCATCCCATCAACTACACCATTTAGTACATCGTCAGCTTGGCAGTCCTTCAGCAAGAGCTAAGACTTTCCTAATTTAATATGATACTGAAGTTACTGAGCAGCAAGTTAAGATTGTCTTGCCTTCTCAGAACAGACTGGTGCCCTGTGGCTTCTCTTCTAACTCAGAAGGAGGAGCACTGCTACAGTAATGCCCTTCTCTGGTGTGAGCTGGGCAGAGCTGCAGCCACCAGAAAAGGAACAAACTAACCATGACAGACAACTCAAAATGCTTTTTAACCTTTCTATAGGAAATAGCTGTTTCCATTTACATTATGACTGCTGCATTAAAATTAACTTGCAAAAGTCTTCACTTAAAAGGCTAGTCTTTGGGGAAAATGAAGGATCTAAATTTCATTATGAAAGAATTATTTTTCAAAAGTTCAATACAAAATATCAGATCTATTCTGAATACATTGTATTTATTAAGCAGTTATTACCTAAACTAGAAGCATGATGCACGAAATTTGTGCAAGGGGCTTGGCCCTCACAGCCCCGGACAAGGACGTCTGGAAGGTCGTTTGGCTGTTTGGTCTAATTAGCATATTAGCTATTTATATAGGATAGTATTTTTGTGTGTGTACTTAATAAATGTATATAATTAAAAGAAGGATTTCCTGGCATTTATTGAAAGTTGCAGAGTATTGGCAGGAAAATCATGATCCCTACCTTGGTCCCTCGAAGGGGTCGGTAGATTCCTCACCTGTGAGATAGTCTCAATAAGAAATAAATTGATTAGGCTCTATTTTACCCACCAGCCCTGCCATAACCTGTGAGGGGTATTCTAAGAGTAACTAACTGAAAGAACTAAGCTCAGTCTCTCAGTATATCACTAATACCAAATATTGTGATAAACCCCCTAATGATTTTTTCAACATTTTATTGTGAAAATGTTCAAACATACAGCAAAGTTGAAAGAATTTTACAGTGAACATCTGTTTACCAAGATTCTACCATTAACATTTTACTATGCTTGTTTTATCAAATACTCCATCAATCCATCTTAATTTTACATATTTTGAATAAATTACAGATATCTATACCCATCCTTCTAAAAATCCTCAGCAATATCATTAACTAAAGTTCAGTATTTTTTCTTTTGTTGAAAAGTTTCAATATGATTGATGTCCACAAATATGAATGGCATGTCCTCTAAGTTTATACAAATGTATACATTTGCCCAAACCTGTATCAATATACATAGGTTACACTACTACCATCATCCCAGAACGTCCCCTCATGACCCTTCCCAGAGCAGCCAGTTTTTTTCCCCACCATAGATTTGCCTGGTGTCATATGAATGAATCATACATTATGCATTCCCCATGATGTTTTCAAAAGACAAATTCCTAGCCTGGCCGGCATGGCTCGGTGGTTGAGTGTTGACCTGTAAACCAGGAGATCACTGTTTGATTTCCAATTCGGGCACATGCCCAGGTTGTGAGCTCATCCCCAGTGGAGGGCGTATAGGAGACAGCCAATCAATGATTATCTCTCATCACTGATGTTTCTCTCTCCCTTCATCTCTGAAATAAATAAAAATACATTTTTTTTAAAAAAAAACAACAAATTCTTAGAAAAAGCGAAACAGGGAGAGTAATAGTGATAAAGACAACATCTGGGATCAGATTTTGAGTCATTCATTGAGCAGATGTGAGACTCTAGTCTGTGGATACAAAGACATAGTGTCTTGAAGGACACAGCACACCATGGGAGAGCAAGGGTTGAGACAGTCACCACATGCACAAACCTGATGTAGCCTGGAGTCACTGTGGCATCAAGGGAGGTTTAAATTTTTACTTTGAAACTTGTCTCAGGCACCCAATGCTCTGTATTTCCACAAGTCTAGAATCTTATAATTCAAAATGATTGTTTTTAAATAAGGGCAGTTTTATAGTACTGAGCAAATGTAGGCAAATTTGCTAAACAAATAAGGAATAAAAGGCACAAATTGAAATTACTAAAGATACAGTTAGCATTGCCCCCAGACACAAACCCAACACGCTTTCCTGTCCCTGGACCCCGAGTTGCAGAAGCTTTCGAGAGCCCCAAAGCGCAACCACGAAGTTTCCATCCTCTTGGACTTCGCCTTAGCTTTCTCAAGGCCTCTCACCTGTTACATCTCCAAGTTTAGGCCCTCACCTAACTTCTTTCCTCTTCACCTTCATATTTTACACACTAATTACCAGCCATACATACCCACTTTTTCCTACTTGAAACTCTATGCCTTTTTCCTAGTGGAAGAGTGAAGAGCCCCCAAACCCTGAACTTTCTTTCTTAAATGACTGTTTTCTCAGAAAACTAGGATTAGGAAAGTTCTGAAGCTTTTTTACCCAAGAGGAAGAAAAGCTTTAGACCAGGAGCCACCCATTACTTGACCCTTGTAACTAAATGCACTTATTTCCCTTGTGTGGTGTGCTCTGTAGCAGCAACTAACTGCTGACTAATCATGACTGGTTTTGTTGTTGATTAAAACTTTCTTCTTGCCCTTCATCAACTTCATTTGGCTAACCGCTAGTTCTACAATTTACAGTGCCAGAAGGGATAAGGAAAATGAAGTGCCTGCACATACAATCTTGATGCATGCATGAATTTTTCTTTTGGTCTCAAATTGGCTAGACATTTCTCAGATGAAAGGATAGCTACCAGTGTTAAAAAGGAAAATCAAGAACTCACCAGTCATTTAGCTCATATATGTTACAGACTTCATGTTTGTGCCACCCAAAAAGCTAATAGGTTGAAACCCTCAATGTGATGGTATTTAGAAATGAGGCCTTTGAGAGGAAATGAGGTGTAAATGAGGTCATGAGGATCTCTCTGCCATGAGAGGGCACAGTGAGAAGTCTGCACACTAAGAAGAGGCCTCTCACCAGGAACCCAATCTGCCAGCACCTTGATCTTGGACTGCCCAGCCTCCGGAACTGTGAGAAATGTCTGTTGTTTAAGCCATCCACTCTATGGTATTTCGTTATGGCAGCCTGAGTAGTGTAAACATTCTTTCCTTAACCTCAACGACCACTCAAGGAATGAAGGTCAGACAGGCTATCCCAGAATGCTGTGATCCCGAATATCCACATGTCCCTTCACTCTGATTCCTAAAGAAATATGTACACCTACCAGGTGTCAGTCACTGTGCCAGGCACTTGAAACACTGAAATCTAGAGCAGAATCCCTGCCTTATGGAGCTGGCATTGGAAAGGGGCAAAAAGCATACAGTAATAACCATATAGTTAACACAGGGATGTGATAGTGACAGAACATTTAAAAGGGGGACCCGACTTAGTCCTGCCAAGTGTGGGCTGTATTCTCTAAAGTGGCAGTTGATCTTAATCTCAAGTCCTCAGCGGGAGTTAATGAATCGGAAGGGTGCGGTGTACAGGGCAGAGGAACTCTGCAGGGTCAAGGCCAGGCGCCTAGAGGAGGATGGAAGTCCTCGGGCTGAGGGCAGTGACTGGACAGGGCAGTTTTAGCTGGAGATGAGAGTAAAGGTGGCAGGGCCTGGATCATTTCATCTAAAAATCACTGTCAGCAACATGAATAGATTAAACAGACATCAGAATTTAGATCAATACTATTCTCAATTTCTGCTTCAAAATCAGGTATGTTCATCTGGGAGAAAAAGGTTCTCTATGGAAACTTCAGGGGCTAAATGGATTAAGTTGGGAATCAGCCTGTGGGGAGCCCGGGGGTGCTCTGCAGCTGTGTGAGCTCCTCGAGAAATAGCTCTACATGCTCCCCTCACTCTGTGGTCTATGATGGCTGCGCAGGTGGGTTAATTAAAATGACACTTCGTCAGATGGCATGTAAAACACCCCTTTTATCAATTCTAACGTTCAGGATATTCACTTTTGTAATGAATTTCTACCCTCAACTGGACTTTCAGAAACACTTTCCAGCAACTGCTCCTGACCTAGTTTGTCCTCTTCAAGCTACACCAACCTCTAGACACAGGGAGCACCTTACAATTTAACACATAAACCAACAGTGTGCTAACATGGCTTCACTCTAAAACAAAGGAGCAGCTATGAAGTTTCAAGATAGAAAATCCTGAAATGCACGAACATCTAGACCACACAGCCTGGGGTAAGCATGACCCAAAGGCATATGATTACAACCGGAATTACTGGGAAACTGAATTTAACAAGACAGTTTTACACTCAGTAGAAAAAAAATTTCATTTGAGAAAAGCTTTAAAGATCAAAATATTTGCAGTTTAGCTATCTGGAAAATTAAGTTATTTGGAACTCCTCATGTTCCAAGATGGAGTCCCCATGGGAAGGTGCTAACAATCAAAATAGTGGGGCTAAACGTATTATCAACAAATACTAACAGATCAATTTACCACACACACACAAAAAAAAGGAAATGTGCTAGTAACTAACCCAACCACAAAAGACCAAATAGATTAAAAAAAGAAAACAACTTTATTCCAAAAAGAATTACCAAAAGCAGCATGTTAACTCTGAAACATTTAACACAGTGGTTCTCAACTTTCCTAATGCCGCGTCCCTTTAATACAGTTCCTCATGCTGTGGTGACCCCCAACCATAAAATTATTTTCGTTGCTACTTCATAACTGTAATGTTGCTACTGTTATGAATCGTAATGCAAATATCTGATATGCAGGATGTATTTAGGCGACCCCTGTGAAAGGGTCGTTAGACCCCCAGAAGGGTCACGACCCACAGGTTGAGAACCGCTGAACAGGTTTCATTTAAACTCACAGTCACAAAATTCAAACAAAAACAGCTGAGTGCTTAACGACTTTTAATGAAACTTTAAAAACGGAAACATGTACTGTAGAGACTGCCCCATAATTTGGGAGCCATTTAGGCAAATATTTAATATTAAGAGGGGAAAAACCAGCATTAAAAACAAAAGTCTCAAATGTAAGAATAGGTGTTCAAGTCTTTGATATGCATTTACGTGCATGAGAAAACAGAGAATTCTTTTAATTTAGAAGAAACCAAGTCCTTCCTCGAGCACGATCTCCTGTCTCCCCTTCGTTCTGACCGCACGCCCGCACGCTCCATACTTCACCTACACTGAGCCTGTGTTGGTCGGCACGGCTGGCTTCCTGGAAAGCCCTCCGGATCCCACTTGACAAATCCTGTCTCCCACCCACTATTCGCTCCCGTCTGCACAGCCTCCTGAGTGTTTTTACCTCTACTGAGCTAGGGAAGTTCAGGTCTCCAGAGAACGGCTATATATGTACACAGTTCACAATATATAGGTGATTATATAACGGTAAGATGAATACTGACTGAGACAAACAACATCAACTTTGTCTCCAACACAAATGAAACGGACACACAAATTTCCCACCATATATAGGTTGTGTTTAGTCTGTGGTGCAGTCCTGAGGGCTCACGCCACTTCACCTAAGTTAAACATGGAATCCGTAACACCAGACAGAAATATAGGAGGCAAGACCAGACGTGCCCTGTGCTCATGAGCAGTCTCTGTCACATATGTAACAGAAAGGGCCACTTTTAAAGCTTTTCGAATAGTTAATCTTTTTGCCTTTTAGAATTACTGTACTAATTCACATTGAAAGTAAAAACAATAGGTAGAATCTTACTTGTTAACATAAATTTGACTTATTTTCAAGTTCAGACGAAGCTGTTGGTTACAAGTTCTGTTAAACTTGTTGTCAAATTTAAGAAGTCTACAGGACAACAAAGAACTGTCCCTGGTAATGTATTTGCAGTTTGGTCTTCAAAAGCTGTAAAAGGTGACAAAGAAATCCAAAAATGTGAGTTAAAACCATTAAAAATATTTATTGTTTGTAAATACCACATATTTGAGACAGCAGAAACCAAAGTGTCCTCCTTTATATTCTCACTTCGCTTGTATTTTACAAAGTGCTTTAGAACTTAAGATTTCTACCACCTGCATGGAGTGTAGAGACAAAAGCAAGCCCTGTGGAACCAAAGGCCCATGGAGTCCACTCCCAGGGCCAGAGCATGACCCCAGGCTAACACACCTGCCACATGCTGAGCACCTACACAGGCAGTACTCAGGGCTCATGCACAAATGAGGGGGTCATGCACCACAGTACCCATGTCATTCATTTCTGAAAGGACTGCTTCCAATCCTCACCCTTGACTCTATTTGATAGGCCAAAGGATGCTACTCACATTTATTTGGTGAGTTTTCTGAAATCCTGACATCTGCACCTTGGTTGCTAAAGTAAACTGCCATTTTTTGCACAACACTGTCAAACAGAGCTGTTTGAAATCTCCTGAGCTTGATTATTGCCTAACAAATGCTAGATTATGCTTCCTAATCCTTTTGGTTGGAAAAAGGATGTTCATTTTATTTGACCAGCCACACTGCATGTAGAGGTAAACATCTGTTTTGGACTATCTGCCCAGAAACTGAGTAAACTACCAATTGAGACCCTGATTTTATTTTGGTCATTAGGTGCACATTTTCATATGCAATTACCCAGCCTGATGAAAAACTGGTAGTAGGAATCCTAAGTACTCTGCCATGTCAGATGCTGGAAAGCAATCTTAACTACATATTTACAGATGTAGGTTTTAAAAAATAAACCACTTTTCTGTGATGTTTCATGTTTTACTAATCATTCAACTATTGTACAAATCATTTTGCCTGATTTATCGGAAAAATACATTTTAAAAGCTGATTCCGTTGACAAATACGTTTTTGCTAGGTAAGGGATGACTGAATCTATCCAGTATTACCAAAGTCTAGAAATTTAAAATTAACCCTTCAAATGTCTTTATTTAGATCTGATCCTCTCAAATTGTTTTAATGATAAAATGGTAAAATTGGGCTCCCAAAATGTAAAAATCCTAATACAAGTCTCTATTTCCAAAACTATTAAAATAAAAAAAGATGGCTAACACTGTGGGGTGAAAGCTATCCTGAGTCCCCCCCGCCCCGCCCCAAGCCCCCCCCCACACAGAACAATGAGAAACCAGAAATAAAAACCTGGGATTCTATTAAATAGACTTTAACAATAAAGTTTTATGGAAGTGTTTTCTAAAAGGAGTTTCAAGAGAACAGAATACTTGAATAAGACAAACTAGTACGCAAAGGGGGCAAACCCTCCAAAGCTATTTGCTAAGTTGGCAATAATTCAAAGAAATTGAGCTAAAGAAAGTTTGATCTTTACATAATATGAAACTTAGTAAGATGAAAAGCCTATGACAAAATTTAAGTCTCCCCACCTTTGGCAATGAAATAAGTGAAATTAACATGGGGATATTTTGGACAGGTTTAAGGTCACATTCAGAATTAAACAGAAAACTTTCAAATCCAGAAAGCACATGGGAGCTTTCATTAGCTGCTGGAGTCTACCATGCCTAAATAGAAACACTGTGGATAATGACTACCCCAACAGGTGCCGTTTCAAAACTAATACAAGCAATTTATCATGAAAAGCTTTTTTTACCTATTAAGCTTTCTTTTCTGTCCTGCTCCTTGTGTATATGCTTAACTTTAGCGAAGACTACGCTTTGGAACTCCTCGTAAGAGGAGAGAAACAAGAAATGGAGTAATAAAAGCCTGAGAATTCAAGGGGCCCTAAGGGCCTTTTCTCTGGCTGGTCATGGCCACTTATGTTTTAATAAGGGTTTAAAGATTTTGGGGAAAAGACTATCTTGGCTAATAGTTTCCTCAGCAAAAGCCATCCATAGACAGCTATTAACCAAGCAATTAGCCGAAGTTCTCAGGTAATAATCAGAAAACAAAACAGGCCGGCTGTTGTGGTTTAGTGGTGGAGCATCAAAACCCAGCTTGATCCCCAGCAGTGGATATGCGGGAGGCAGCCAACCAATGACTCTTACTCATCACTGATGTTTCTCCTCTCCCTTCCTCTCTCTGAAATCAATAAAAACACATTAAAAAAACAAACAAAAAAAATCTTAATTTTTTCTATTGAAATCTTTTATTCTGAATTTGTTGGTGCTTAAGGAAAATAGCTTCGCCATAATTCATTGTGCCCTGAACTTACACCACCAACTTATACTGGCCAATTAGGAACGAGGCCAAACTACGTTCTTCTTTAAAGGTCTAGTCAGTTGGTAAATGGCACTTAATTATTTCTTTCATGTAATCTTTAACAGGAATTCATAAGTTGCATTGATTATGCCCCAAGAGAGGAGGGACCGGTGGTAATTTAGATGGGCACCTCTGAAAAGATTTGTCAGTTTCCTGTCTCGTTCTAACCAGATTATTTTGAAAACCTGGGGAAAAGACTGAAATTCCCCACCAATCTGAGACTGCATGCGAGTTTTTACAACATTAATTGGAAAAAACAAGATTCCCAACATGGCACCCAATAGGCCTCCACAGATAAAATCATTGACCAGATGAGCACTGTAAGTCGTGGCGGTAGGCAGGTGCTCCTTGATGGGACCTCGAAGGCCAAAAAACAGGACATTGCTGAACCCGTTACGGAAGAGAACAGGTATCAAGCCCCTGTAGTACTCTCCAATCCCATGGCGTTTCAGTGCCTTGAAGGCCTGGTAAGTGTTTGTAAATTTGTCGTGATGCTTGTGGTCTTGAAGCAGTGTCTGAACTCTTTCCAGTGGAGTGAAAATTGCTTCTGTTGTCCCTGCAAGTATTGCTGCCATGCTACGGGTTGCAAAATCTGGGGTACTGATATGCTTACGGAGAAGGCAAGATAAATCCTCATACAGACCGAACATCAGTGCCAGGGTAGTTGTCTTCTGCACTAATGGGGGAAGAATTCCGCGATACAAGTTTCGAAATCCATCCTTCCTTAACTGAAGCACTGCATCCCTGGTTTTGATTCCATACAGCTGCTGCCGAAAGAGGACCT
This sequence comes from Murina feae, assembly GCA_004026665.1. Lineage (NCBI taxonomy): Eukaryota > Metazoa > Chordata > Mammalia > Chiroptera > Vespertilionidae > Murina > Murina feae. Next base: position 9,507 of record PVJC01012775.1, on the reverse strand, counting down.
TCTGAATGGGAAATGTGATCGCTACGTTGCTGAAAGCTGCACAGCAGCCACACAAATAATGTTTCCTTTCACCAACATCTGTAATATGAGGTGATATATCTTGTTTTGAAGATGTTATGATTGGCGACCTCTTTTTATGAGCTTCTGAACCCATCATGTGGCTTAAGATATATCTTCTTCATGAAGAATTCTTTTTAATCTACAAATAATAAAATGACAATAGACAGACCTTTAAAAACAATGTTAAACATATGGTTTTTTCCGCCCCCGAAACCTTCCTCCAATTTCTGGACACTTCCCCTTATAGATTAGCAGTTCACCAAGTTTTCCCAAGGACTCCTGGAGGTCCCTGAGACCCTTCCTATGGTCCAGGAGGTCCTTCCTGTTCCAACTATATACGAGATGATACAGGATTTTCTGCATATACTTCAACCAAAACAATTTACTAGTACAACAGACTAAATGCAGAAGCAGATATGAGACCCGACCTAGCTTTTAAGCCAGACATTAAAAGAAACTTGCAAAACTGTAAATCACACTCTCCAATTTTTTTGAAAAAGTTATTTTTCATGAAAATATTTTTAAATGTCTTAAAATTAATCCACATAAATAAAGGCTCTTTGGCATCCAGAATAACTTTTTTAAATTATTTTCTTTTATTTTAGAGAGAGAAGAAGGGAGAGGGAGTGCTTTTATTAATGAAAAAAGTTACAGAAAAAAACAACACTTTTGTTTGTTTCATACTACTTTATTTAGGAGGGTTCCATTTTCACTCAATAGATTTTATGTATTTCTCATATGCTTCGTCACTTACTGCAATAGCAAAACCCTACTTTTATCAATATACATATAAAAAGCTAAAATTAGTTTATATTTTCTAATTTCAGAATAACACTGTATTTTCCTTTCTTACATTTTTCAATTAAATTTATCTCCATCTACTCAACTCTGTTTTTAAAAGTTAGTGATAATAATGAGGTCTAATCAGGACTACAAAAGGCCTACAGTATCAGACCATGAGACAAAGTTCCAAAGTGACAAAAGGCAAACGGCAGTACCCCTGAGGCTCGTTTCCACACGTACAACCAAACGCATGCCACTGACCCTGCTGGGTTAGATTAGAATGAAACTCAGCAGACAGTACCATTATGTCGGGTCCGAATGCCAAGCCAGTTCAATTCCTGGTCAGGGCACATGCCTGGGTTGCAGGTTCGATCCCCAGTAAGGGGCGTGCAGGAGGCAGCCGATAATATTCCTCTCTCATCAATGTTTCTCTCTATCCCTCTCCCTTCCTAAAAATCAATAGAAAATGTGTTTTAAAAAAATGGATTCCATTTTTTTAGTACTAATGATAAACTGAGAATAGGGCCTCTTAGTTTTCAAACACGAGAAGGGAATATATCAGTATATTATTCCTGTTTACTAAAGTTCAACCATCTTTACCCCTTCCCACAAACACCAAATCAGGAATCTACCTTGAACTCTGGTCAAATACTTTAAAGAAGCAACTGGGATGATCATGTGGATACTGGAGGCAGAACCCATGTAACTTTTAAGACTTACAGCTAATTGCCTGGGCTCAAATCCTGGCTCCACCATGTATCGCCACTGTGTGATCTTCAGCAAGTTCCTCAACATTTCTATGGCTGTTTCCTAATTTATAAAATCAGCATGTTACCTACCTCATTGGTGATTGACTAACTGAGTTAATGCATAGAAAGCACCCAGGAGAGGAGTCTAGAACACAACAGGTGCTCAACAAAGATGCTTTTAGCATGCTTTTTGGTACTTACTCTTCCTTGTAATATGGGTATAAATCCTATTTGGGCTTGGTGAAATATTCTTTTAACGTATTGCTAAATACCATGGTCTAATATTTTATTTTAAAACTTCACATCACTATTCACAACATAGACAAGTTTCCAATTATTACTATCATGTCAAGTTCAGGTGTCAGTATTTCATTGGCTTTGTAAAAAGAATCTTATTTTTCCTTTTTTATGATGGTGAACAATTTAAATCTTATCAAAATTATCTTTTCCTTCGAGTTTAAAAACATTCACCTTTAGAAGGGGAATATAGTCAATAATATTGTGATAATTTTGCATGGTGACATGGCACCAGACTTAGTGAGGCAGTCACACTGTAAGGTATATAAACGGTGAATATTATACACTTGAAACTAATATAACGTTGTATACCAACTGTACTTAGAAACAAAACAAATTTACCTGCGACACCATCTGGGCCTGGTGTTCTGAGGAATGGCAGCTTTTGGTAGCGTTTTCGATCTTTTCCATTGTTAATGGATGCTAGCTTCTCTTTTCTGGAGTCATTTTGATAACTGGATTTCCTTTAAAAAAAAAATCCTGGTTTATTTATAGTCTCAAAGTACTTTCTATTAAAAAAAAATACTTCTTGTGTACCTATATTCTTTTTTTTCTTGAGAAAGGTAGCCTGTTATTTTTTTTTAAATATTTTAAAATTGATTTTTAGAAAGAGGGAGAGGGGGAGAGAGAAACACTGACGTCAGAGTGAACATTGATCAGTTGCCGCCTGCAGCTGCCTCCTGCCAGGGTTAGGGGATTGAGCCCCCAATCCGGGCATGTGCCTTGACCAGGAGTTGAACCTGCTGCCTTTTAGTGTACAGGGCAAAGCTCCAACCAACCGAGCAACACCAGCCAGTTTATCTACTGTACATGCTTCTCATCTTGACAAAGAAACCAGCATTTGAATTTTCCAATTTTACTATTTTTAAATTTGTTTTTCCTCTTTATTATCACTTTTATCTTGCTTTGTCTACATTTAATTTTTTCAGTTAGATGCTTATTTTTATTTATTCTTTGTTTCATAATTTTAAGGCTATCCATTTTCCTTTCAGTAAAACTTTTATTACTTTTTAAGATATTCTGTGGAGAAGTGTGGTTTGATGGTCACCTCACAATCTATACCATCTCCACAGTGGCTTTATTTGGGCTGACTGTATTATATGCACTCTTTTTCAGAGTCCAAGCCTGTTTTGGCTTTGTGTGTCATATCATATTCTTTATGTTCAGGAGAAGAGCATCTTTCTCACGGCCCACAGGAAAGATCCTACAGGAATGGAACCTGATATTTGCAGGTTCCTCCAGCCTCAGAGGTTCAGTGACAAATACAAGCTGACCTTCATCAATGGAAGAAGCAAAAGTGGGAAGCAAGGTTCACCAAGTTTTTTGCACAGTGGGACACCAGTCATGACATATAAGCATAAAGTACCCAGGTTCTATGACATTCTCACCACACACACAAAAACAAAACACAGAATAGCCAGTTCTAAAAGCAGCCATCTTTCTGGGGGAAAGAAACAGAGAACTGTATATGGATAGAGTAAGAAATGTTGAAAGTGTCCATTCTGGATAAACAGAATTTTCTCTAACAAATATGAGATGTTGACATTCTGATACCCTCCCTGATCTGTTGACTGTGTTGTTTTGATTTGTTTTCTCAGAAAAGCATTTTTGCTAAAATCTATAGGCTTCCACTTTCATACCCAGCAGTACTTTAGTGCTTTATATAGAATAGCATTGTGCCACATAGTATTTGAAGACTCAACTTTTAAAAATTATTTATTTATTGCTGACTTTGTTAATTTATGTTTCAACAGCTATTTCTTTTAATTCAGGATACAACTTCTTATGTATGAGTTTCCCTTCACATACTATTTTGTGGGTATATATATATCTGACAAGAGAATTGGAAAAAAACAAAACCACAGCCTTTTAATTTGTTTTTAAACAGACCTTCTGCCTGTTACATTTTGTGTTCATAACCAATTAAAGAAGCCAATGACATTTTGGGTTTTAAAAAAAATTATAGATGCTCAAGAAGAAGTTTGTCGAGTTTAGAGTTTGATAATTATTGATTACTTAATCTTCAATATCCTTACTTCTTACTGTTTCAGCTAACGGACAAGAGTTTAAAAATAAAAACTCTTATAAGTACTATACTAAAACTTGCAAAGAAAAGCTTTATATCTACGTAATGCTTTTTCTTCAGTTTCAGAACTAAACATTATAATCAACAAAAATATTGCCCTGACCAGTTTGGCTCAGTGGAAAGAGTGTCGGCCTGCAGACTCAAGGGTCCCAGGTTCGATTCCAGTCAAGGGCATGTACCTTGGTTGCAGGCACATCCCTAGTAGGGAGTGTGCAGGAGGCAGCTGATCAATGTTTCTCTCTCATTGATGTTTCTAACTCTCTATCCCTCTCCCTTCCTCTCTGTAAAAAAAATCAATAAAATATATTTTAAAAAAAATATTGTGATTAATCCTATATAATAAAATCCTATATAATAAAATGCTAATATGCAAATTAACCAAGCAGGATGACCAGCAAAACAACCAGTTGTTATGATGCACACTGACCACCAGGGGGTAGATGCTCAATGCAGGAGCTGCCCCCTGGTGGTCAGTGCGCTCCCACAATGGGAGTGCCACTCAGCCAGAAGTGGGGCTCATGGCTGGTGAGCGCAGCGGCTTGGGCCTCGCCCAGCTCTGCTGCAGACAGGCGGTAAAGAGCCCCAGAAAGCGAAAGGGCTGTCTGACTGCCAGTTTAGCCAGTAGGTGGACAACCCCCAAGGGGTCCTAGACTGAGAGGGTGCAGGCTGGGCTGAGGGATCCATTACCCCACTCAGTGCATGAATTTCGTGCCCTGGGCCTCTAGTGTACATATAATTACACAATACATTGTGACAATTTAGAATGAAAACAATTTTACTTGTACATACTGAACACAACGTATTTTAAATTCTAAAGTTGCTACCTACAAGCTATTTAACAGTATATGTTCCTTGATAATACTAAGTTATTTGTGCACCTGAACAATATTTTGTCCATGTTCATTTTTAATTCTTATTGAAATGGTACTAGCATTACTTTCTAAAATTTCGCAAATTAAAGTTATTTTATCCAGCTTTAATGACTCTCAGTAGTATCAGGGCTGTTACTAAGCAGAAAACAGTGGCTAACAGAAGTTAGCAAGTCATTTATTAACCGCTATACTGAACTATTTTAAGAAACTTTAAGAACATTATTGTATATTCAGAGTCTCAGACTTTAAAAAAAATACCTACAGGTCCACAAACAGGAAAAATGAATGTAATGAAACTCAGACTTCATAGATTGAAAGCTTTCCCTTTAGTTTCACCCTACACACCAGGATGGTGTAAACAGGGTCTTAGCAACAGAAGTAAGGACAGTGTGTACAGTATTCTGGGGAAATGAAGTTTAGAATTTTTATGTTTACACCATGAACATGGTTAAATTTCTTTGCTAAACTGATTTTAAATTCTTTAATTGCAAGATTTATTTATCATAGTTGCACACTCCCTAAAACACTTGAAGCAACTGCAAGTGGCAAACTTTTGTTGCATAAGGAAACGGTGTAAAGTCTAAACACTCGCTTAAAGTTTCAGCCCACTAGGATAAACAAGACCCGGTGTGATCCCAGCACAAAGTCATTCTCCAAGGGTGTGAACTCCAGTCCGCAGATCTGACTCAGCATTCGGAACGAGATGGGCCCGGGTTCCAGTCCTGCTTATGGCCTGATCCTTCTACTACAAATACAAAGCCACGTCTATCACTTAAAAAAAAAAATAATCCACTTGTCTGAGCTGACTTCAACCTACCAAAGGAGAGACCAGACAAGTCCATTTCTCTTAGAGGTAAGAGCTTGGGATGTTCCCGAGATGCAAGAAGGTGAGTGACGCCAAGTGCCGAACCTGCGCTCTGGAACCACTAGGGAGCCGGGCCAGTCCCAGCACCTCCTAATTCCATGGAACCCTTTCAAAGCCAGGGCAGCGGAGGCTCCAAGGGGCCAGGTCGCTGCACCCTGGGCCGGGGCTGCGCAGCTTCCAGGTAGAGAAACGGGCGTTAATTCAGACCAAAATGAAAATCATGCCTCAAGGGTAACGGCAGCTGAGGCACGGACATGCTCCAGGCGGCTGAGCTTCACACCAAATCATCAGGACGGAGATTTACAATGAACAGCACCCCCCGCCCCGAAACCTTGCCTGTACAGTGAGTTTCGCACCGCACGAAGCAACATGGTGTCGCAGGACAAGCACCGTCTGTCTGTGTGACTGAACTTACCTCTTTGCAGGCGTCCATTTGGCCCGTCGTGGGGGAAGGGGAAGGGCGGGGGAGGCGAGGGTTGGGCAGGAAGGCCCCTCCCGTCTGGACGCTCCACAGAGTCGGGGTCCCGGAACCCCAGACCCCGGGGCGCAGCGCCGCCCTTCTCCCAGGGCGCGGGCGGAGGCGGCCCCTCCCCGGCCTGCGGGACACGGCGCTCCCAGGCACCTCCCCGCCCGGGGCGCGCCCGAAGGACACACACTCTGCCTCGTTCGCGGGAAAAGCGCGCTGCGGGCGCCCCACGCCGTCCCCGGCTCCGCAGAGCCCCCCGGCCGGGGGCCGCGAACCTCGAGCGCGCAGAACCGAACCTGCGTCGGGGGACGCAGTGCGAGCGCGCGGAGGGCCCGTCCTCCGTGCTCCCACACCCTCCACCCAGAGGCCCCGGGAACCCGCGCTCCCCTCGCCGCAGCTCTTGGACTCACCCATCGCCCCGGGCGCCCGGCTGCACGCCCGGTAGCCGCCGGCCGCCGGATCGGCGAGCGAGGTAGCGAGCCCGCGCAGGCGCAGACCTTGACCGACCCCAGTGCGCGGCGCTTGCGCCGTCCGAGCCGGATCACGTGAGGGAGATGCCGCCGCTGCCGCCACGCCCCTCCTTTAAAGTCGGGAGAATCAGGCGGTGCCGACCTTCTGCTGGAGTCCGCTCGCCGCCGCAGGGCAGGTAGCGGGTCACCCATCACCCTGGTCCCGAGGCCTGGGAATTTCCTCAGCCAGAACGCCGCACCCTCGGCGCCGTACGGTGGCCTTGCCGGGCCACAAACAGCCGACGCGTTCCATCGCGCGCCGCCCGCCGGAGCGCCGGTGGGGATTGCTTGTGGTGATCGGCGGGCGGGCGCGGGTGCGGGGGGAAGGTTTGAAAGCGCCCCGCCTGGCCCCCCTTTCTAGCCTTGGTTCATAAACCCCCTTGACAGCTACCGATGCCACGGTTTACAGCACACGTGTGTGTGCTTCAGGTGAGGACTTAGAAGTCACTTTTACCCCGTCTCCGTCTGACCTCAGACACCTTGCAGCGTTGGCTCTACTTCACTGGCGGTTCAGAGGCCGAGGTTCGGTAACAGTGCGGACACTCAGCGGGAGTGACCTCGGGCGAGTCCTGGCCCTGAGGCCCAGACCCCTGTCTGCAAAGGCACGCACGCCTGCCTTGCCTGCACGCCCCTGCCGATTCTACCTTGTCAACGGGGAGGCGCGCAGCTGAGTGAGGGCTGAAGGACACCTGTTTGGAGGGGAGAGGCCCTTCGTGAGGCTCGTCCAGTATGTGGAGTGGATGCACTTTGCTTGGGGGCAGCCAGTAGGCAACCGCACGGGATGAAGGCTTCACCAGGGGATGCCTTTCCTCGCCCAGCTCCCCCAAGAGCGCTCTGTGGCTATTGCCTGCAACATGTTGCCTGGGCTGCTGGAGCTGGGGTATGGGAGACGGTGCTACCCAACTTCAACCAACACTCTGCCGAGGGACCCACTGTGTGCCATTGTCCGTCCCCAAGCTCTCCTGGGGGAGCTTGGAGGCGAGTGAAGGATATAAAAACGAAAGACTCTGGAAATTCAGAAGCATGAGAGGCCCTTCCCCTCAAGGGAGAACTGGGAACAGCATCTTAGGGCAGGAGGTTTTTGAACTGGGTCTTGGGGGATGAATGGGTGGAATTTGGACTCCTGCAGAAAGTTATGGCGCAGGAGATAAGATTGTAAAGGTCAGGTGGTAGGGTCTGAGAGTGCCAATCTCGACTGCCAGGCATAGGCACCTGGCGTGTCACTGGTGCGAGGGATAGATATTGGACTCTGCAGGATAATGACAAGGCCACACACAGCGATCTGCAATGATTAATCAGGCAACCGTTGGGGAAGGGCGTTTGTATCAAAATTATATTTGCCCTGTCCTGTCCGAATTCCCATTCAGATGTAGTAAGTGAAAAATAAATAAATCAGCCAGACATCCAGCATGTTCATAAGCATAAGTGATTCGTTTCAGAATGGAAGGTTGTTCTGTGGTGACACCTGAAGAGGAGGAAAAGGTTGAAATTAAACACACCACTGGGAGGTCCCAGGCCAGCAGGACCACCCCTGCCTGGAGCTGAGCTAGTCTGTTTCTCTTACGCTGCAGGCCACCGTGGTCCCCTCTGCCCCTCCAGCTTCAGCTCCCTCTCAGACCCCCACAGGCCCTTCATCGGCTCTTCTTTGGTGAATGTTGGAAACCAAAACTTGCTATTTTCAGATTGTGGCTTCATCGTGAAGTTAACCTTCCATTTCCCTGTCCACATCCACCCATTCTCTTCTAGTTTTTAGATTGCAATTGACATTCAATATTATATTAGTTTCAGGTGTACTGTTTAGTGGTTAGACATATAACTTATGAAGTGGTCCCCTCCGTAAGTCTAGCACCACTGACATCATACATAGTTATTACCATACTAGAGGCCCCATGCACAAATTTGTGCACCAGTGGGCTCCCTCAGCCTGGCCTGCAGGATTGGGCCAAAACGGGCTCTCCAACATCCCTGAGGGGTCCTGGATTGCAAGAGGGCACAGGCCAGGCCAAGGGATCCCACCAGTGCGTGATTGGGTTGGGGAGGGAGGGAGGAGGTTGGCCAGCCCAGGAGGGACTGTGGGAGGGCTTCAGGGTGTGTCCAGCTCATCTTGCTCAGTCCAGATTGGCCAGACCCCAGCAGCAAGCTAACCTACCAGTCAGAGCATCTGCCTCCTGGTGGTCAGTGCACATCATAGCGAGCAATTGAGCAGCCTTAGCATATCATTAACATACCAAGCTTTGGTTGAATGGACAACCAGATGACCAGACACTTAGCATATTAAGCTTTTATTATACAGGAGGATATGGGATAGTAAGGCCTGGTGCACAGGTGGGAGCTGGCTGGTTTGCCCTGAAGGGTGTCCCAGATCAGGGTGGGGGTCCTACCGGGATGCCTGGCCAGCCTGGGTGAGGGTTTGAGGGCTGTTTTCAGGCTTGCCACATCCCCTTCAGGCTGGGGGTCCCCACTTAGGTGCCTGGCCAGCCTGGGTGAGGGACTGATGGCTGTTTTTAGGATGATCACACCCCCTTCAGGTGATGGTCCCCACTGGAATGCCTAGCCAGCCTGGGTGAGGAGCTGATGGCTGTTTGCAGGCTGGCCAAGCCCCCCATCGGGGACCATCATCCTATAGGGGTGTGGCCAACCTGGGTGAGGGGTTGAGGGCTGTTTTCAGGCTGGCCACACCACCTTCAGAGTTGGGGGGTCCCTGCTGGGGTGTCTGGCCAGCCTGGGTGAGGGGCTGATGGCTATTTTCAGGCTGGCCATGCCTTCCAGAGATCCAAGCTCCCAGCCTCTCCTTTTTTTTTTTTTCCCTGGGATTTATTT